>CANUEY010094589.1:0-14872 GCA_948099555.1 Croton setiger
ATATATATAGATCTTTTTGTGTTTTTTTATATATATATATATATATATATATATATATATATATATATATATATATATATATATATATATATATATATATATATATTTGACATGAAATTTTTAACGTCCTTAACTAAAGACTGTTAAATGTTGTTTGCAGTGGACTGCATACAAAATTCTGGTTGAATTCATAGCTTGTTGTTGACGCTTAATTTGTGCACCCTAAAATATCCGAGGATAATAAGAGCTCCAAGCTCGGAATTTCAGAATTCCTGCTCAGCTCGATTTTCTTCTTTTCCAAAATATTTTCCTATCCTTGTTATGTTTTAAAAGAATTCTCAAATTCCCTTCTAGTTGCAAAATATATGTTTGTCAATGTGTTTTTATTTTTCAAATTGCAAAAAAATATAAAAAGAAGAAAAAGAATTAAAAAGAATGATTTGTGATTTTAATCTTAAAAATCAATTTTAAGATTAAAATGGCAAATGCTTATATTTTATTTGTGTTTTCGATTTTTAATCAAAGTATGTTTTATGTTTTTAATTTTAATTAATTTGAAAAATTAATTAGAAGGGATTAATTGAGAAAATTTGGAGAAAATTAAGAAAAATGATTAAATTGAAAAGAGTTAAAAGAAAAAGGAAAATTGGAAAGGAAGAAAGGACTTGATTGCAGACGGACCTAAAGAATTGGGGGCCGAAATCTAAATTCTGGAAAGTGCTGAGGCGGAAAACAAAAGTGCCAGAAAGAAAGCTCCAAAACGCGTCGTTTCACTACGAAACAGCGTCGTTTTGTTTAAATGGAAAAAAAAATAAGAGAAACAGACGGAAACAGATTGAACATGAGGATTAAACGACGAAAAAAAAAGCAGAAAGCTTCGATGAAGCTAAAAAACTGAAAGGGATCAAGAGAGAACAGAGAGGCAACAACCCTAGCAGAATCAAACGGAATTGGAACAGCAATCTGACAAAGGGAAATTTGCTAGAGAAGCCACTCTCGACAAATTCTGAAGGATGAGAAGCCTGACGATGATTGAGACAGAAGGAGGCTCGATGAAGACTGAAGAGGGGGATTGAAGGGACTGGGAGACGGCTCCAGTCAGAGAGGAGATGTGGCCAACTAGGGGCCACAGACGTTTTCCTTGAAAAGGAAAACTCTGCAGCAGAAAGGGAGAGATTTTCGAAGTGGGGAGAGAAAAAACAGAGAGAAAAAGCTCTCGAGAAATATGTAGGCTTCCGGTTTAGAGAGAGAGTTTCTGTTCTTTAATTTCTGCTTGTTTCTCGTTTGTAATCTAGGGAGTGATTAGAAACTAGGATTTCTGTAAATTGGGGATTTCGAATTAGGGTTCCAGATTGGGGGAATTTTGGGGAAAATCCAGATTAGGGGTTTCTGCAAAAAAAAAAAAAAAATAGATTTAGGAATTTGATCATTGATGTTGTAAACATCAATTGCTGTATAGAAGAACATAACAAATTGATGTAAAGTTTTCGGATTGTCAATAAAGTTTGAAAGCTTGGATAATTTCTGAGGTATTCTCTTGTTTACTTTTCTGTTTCTATTCCTATTTTTATCAATGTTGAATGATTATATTAGAGAACCAGACTAGGTTGCTTCTATGTCTGATGGTTGTTTGAGATCATATCTTGCTGGGTTTGTTTTGTTTTTGGAAGCAGTAGGGATTTGTAGTTTAAATAGCATATTCTGTTTCCTTTCTGAGTTTGTTTTGTGATGCTTTTGGTTAAGTTCTTATATGTGCCTTGTCGATTTTCTGCTTGTATGGGTCTTATAACCCCTGGATCTGTCAATGTTGTTGCCTCCTGTTGCTGCTAATAATTGTCATTATTGGGGATTCAGATCATGTTTTGTATAGCTTTGGTGTAATCCATGTTGTCCCTGTTTCGCTTCTCTTTCGAGCTTGCATATAGAAGAATAGAAACTGCTGTGGTTCTATTTTAACACAGATCATGTAGGTTGTACAGGTTGATGTTAGAATGAATTTAGGAGTAAAGGGTTCATACTGCTGTTGATCTGCATTCCAGCATGCATGCTGCTAAGTGGTCCTGTCTTTGTGTTGTTGCCTGTTTGAGTTTCTGTCTGTTTCACGGTCATATCCATAGTGCCTCTGTATTGTCCATTAGTTGCCATGAAGTGCATGCATCTTAGATCATCCCTTGTTGTCATCAATTGCTACTGGATAAGTGATCCTAATAGCCTCGGTTCATGCCCTTGAGCCCTGTTTAATTTCTGATTGATTGTCTAGAAGAATAGCTTCTGCCTATTGTGTTTACCTTATTGCCATACATTTAAGAACATGGTTATGAACTTCTGTTGCATGCTTATCTTTCTGTTTCTGTATTCCCTCCAGTACTCATTTTTGGACAGTGAGCTTGCTATTGTTTCACTTCTGCTCCAAATGTTTACACCAGCCTGGTCTTATGCATTCTGTTGTCTTAGATCATTTTTGTTAGCTTCTATGCTTAATGTTGCTAGGTCTTACTGCCTGTTGAATATAGCTAATCATACCTTAAATCAACTGCTGCTGTGTTGAAGGTTGGACATTTCTTTTGTTGCTTCTGCTTTGTTTAAATTCTATCTTTCATGAAGTATGTATTGCTGGAATCATGTTATTATTATAATGGTATGCTCTAGTCAAAGTTCAGATTCATGCAAACAACCTGAAATTGATGTTCATCAATGATATGTAGCTTAGGTCCATACATTGCTATTTACAGCAGGAAAGGGTGGCTTGTTCCCATATCTGTTTTCTGTGTTTGATTGCATACTCTGGAATTGCTTCCCTTTTTGCTTTCTAGATAGCATGATTCTATATCCTGCCTTGGTTGATTCTTGCTTATACTGCCATCAACTCCATTAATCTGCAGAGTCTGATATTATGAGAAAATGTGTCATTTATGTTAGCCTGCATCTTGAATACATTCTGTTGCTTCCACTGGTGCCTCAGCCTGTTTCGTTTGCATTTCATGTCTACCTTTAGGGTAACTAATGTGTTGTTTAGGCCGTTTAATTAGTTAGTGCTGCCTGTGTTGCTGTGGTTTTTAGTCTTTCTTTGCTGCTGTGTTAACATTTGAGGCTGCTGTTTAAATTGTATGGTCGGGTTAGATTCTGGAAATAGGGCCTGTTTTAAGGAGAAATTATGCATGAGGGGCAGTTTGGTAATTTGACATGTTAGGAGGGCTAAAATGAGAATTTGCATGTTTTGGCTTGTGATGAATGTTTTTGCATGCTTTATTGTTTAAATGGTCATTTGGCATGAATGTGGAACTGTTTGGATGAAAAATGCAAATTTGGGGCCAAAATGTAATTTTACAAAATCCAAGGACCAAAACGGTAATTTTCCAACTTTGAACCAAATTGATAATTTGGCGTGTTTAGTATGTTTGCAAACTGTTTTGGGACCAAATTTGCAATAAAATAACTTGTTGGGGCTATTTTGTAATTTTGCAAAATATGGGGGCTAAAATGTAATTTTCCATATTTTGCATTCAATTGTTAAATTAATATGTTTTGTGTGTTTTGAATGTTGTTTTGGTGTTATGTGAATGTTTTATGTGCCAAATGATAAATTTTCCCTTAAGGGGGGCCTTTTTGTAATTTTCGTTAAGTCCGAGGACTAAATCGTAATTTTTCATGCTTTGCTTCTAACTGCTTATTTTGGGCGCCGGGTTTTAATTCGAGAATAATTCGGGTAGAATGTAAATATTTAGGAAACGCTTTGTAATTATTTTCTCCGGAAATCGGAGAAAGAATAATTAGAACTAAGGGCTGTTTTATTTTCCGCAATTTAAATTCAGCACTTTATCGCTTTCCGTTTTGTGATTTTACAAACGATTTTAATCACCGAATTAAGAACATCGATAGTGGCTTTTCAAAATAAATTAGTCTTAACTTTAATTTTCGGAAAATCGAATTTGGTTTCAGAGGCCGGTTAATCCGGGCGTTAGTCGAAATGAAATTTTGGCTAACGTACCCTACCCGCTTACCTGAATCTTTGGTTCGGACTTTTTGCCTTATCCAAAATAAAAACGGAGTCAACTCTTTGGGTTTTTCTTAAAAACCGGTTCCCGAAATGAGTGGCGACTCAAAATAATTTTTAAGACCGACTAGTTCAGTACTGCAACCAAAAAATGCGTTTATTCGCCTTCCTTTTTTGAAATCGAAAATAATTTTTGCAAAACCTCTCCCGTCCTCCTGAAACGAGTCGGGGCGAGGGTCGACCGTTGGCGGTTTTTGAGCGAAAAACCGGGCCGTCAACACTTGTGGACTCTATTTTAATTTCACAAGTGATTACTTTGATTTCTAAATATCTGCCACAATATATTTTACAAAAGCTCTTTGTTAGCCTTATAGATTCAGATGATGTCTGGGACTATTTAGCATGGTTTGGTACTTCGAGTGGTTGGATTAGTGTAGCTTGGGCTTATCGTTTGCAATTGTTGGATGCTAATATCAATATTGATACGATTTGGAAGTGAATTGGAAAATTATGTTAGTGTTTGTGCTCTAAACCATTTAGTTAGCCTTTATGTTATTCATTTTTATTAATAATAAAGAGGTTTTATTATCATTACTGTTTGTTTCCATGTTGCACATTAATAATATATATCCTGGTTTATTCTTGTTATAGAGATATAACTAGCATGAGTATTGATTTGATAATCATAAGATGATTATATGTGTGGTGATACAGATCAATTTCATGGATACTTGTAAGAGAAAAGAATATTGGATAGACCCATCTTGAGATCACTACGTGAGTTAGTGTCATAAGTGAATCTCATGATAGTTATGAGTTAATCTCTTGACATGAGATTGTCATAGTTTCCAGCATGAGGACTATTACGTTTTCACATAATCAAATGTTATTCGTAGCTAGATAATCATAAAAGTTATGATCAAACATGATAGAAATCATGTAAATGATATTAAACAACCAAAATAGAATTTTTCCCTCTTTTTGAGAGAGATATCTTCTGAGACTCTCGATAAGTGAGAATGTGAAATGCATGTTCGTGCTTAAATGAATTGATAGTGTGATCAATCTCATTTGTTTTATCATCCTACTTGTAAAATCGAGTAATCAAAGTTTGGACAATATAAGCATGACACTGACCATGACTTATGTTCAAACTAAATATCGTCTGACAAAGGGATTAATGCATGTATTATTATTAAGTTTAATTGGACAAACCAACCTTATATTAATTTAGTATGTCATAATGTCTTGTTGGAGACCAATTATGATTTGTAGACTTAATACAGATTCAACCTACTACCAATTATTGTTATTATTAGATGTAGTCCATATTAGATATGAATTTTGTCTTCTTCTTTCTACCCAATTTGAAATTGGAAGTTAAAATGCTATATAAGATAGCATTTTATTCAGAGAGAAAACGTGAAACCTTAATCATCTTGAAAAGACGACTTTGAATCCTACTTAATTCTCGTTCAGCAAGTTAAGTATTCGTTTGAATACTGATAGATGGTATTTGTGATCTACGCATCTCTTTATTCAAGAAAGATTTTGAATCATAAAAAAAAAAATTAGTTTTTTTTATCTCTTTCATCGAATTAAATGGATTACATGTATACTAAAAGGAAATTAAAAATTAAAAAATTTTGTTCCACTGCGTGTTTGCAGTGATCTCCATGATTTTCTAACAGATTAAGATCTCATAACGTTTTCATTGTTTCAATTGGCTATTTTAATGGAAAAGGTTATATGGCAAATGAAAATGAAGAATTTGGAAGACTTTATTATAGATAGTCTTTGCTTTACTTGTGATGTAAATATTGGGACAATCAGCCACTTGTTTCGTGATTGTTCGACACTTACAGGTTTTTATGATAGCATGATGGATAGTGCTTCTGTTTTACAGCTACAATATTAGCCACTTTAATCAAGCAAATTTCATTTCCCATTGTTTCTAGAAATTGAACCTATAGTACTCTTTGCAATTTTTCTATAGTATGTTTGGGAGTCGAGGAATGAAAGAATTTTTCAGAATTTATTCGGTCTAGCGAAGTTCGTAAGCAATTGGCAATTGGTTTGTCGTTGGCTTAAAGCTAATCACGAGGCTTGTTTGAAGAAATAACAAGGGGAGGTGTGTATTAATTCTGTTACACTTTGTATCAAATTTGCAATCAAATGATCTTTAAGAGACTGAATTGTATTATTGAAAGTTTATGAAATTAATGAAGAACAGAAAGGGAGAAGAATGAAAAATTACAGAATCACAACTACATTACATTCTAATATACATTCACTTGAAAACTAAATCTGGAATTGAAGGACATCATTATGATCAAATTAATTGAACTTTGGAATCCATTCGTTAGGCTGTTATGCTGAGTTGGCAGCAGTTATAACAGTCTTCTAACAGATTGATAAAACCGCGAAGGAGGAGGGAAGCAATGAGGAAGAAGATCATCACGTGCTTCTTCTCATGCTTGATGATAAAAAAAAAAAAATGACACCATTCTATTTACTGCTTCTCATGCTGCCTTCATTGGATGAAACGACACCGGTTCACTTTTAACTTCCAACGCAGCGTTTCATTTAAGTGAGCCTTCTTCTTCCTTTCAGTCTGCTTTCTTCAGACTGCTTCATCACCATGGATGGACTGCTTGCTTTGCTAACCTGCTCCGATTCTTTGTTTCATGGTCTCCTCCAATTGGTTTGTTGGTAAAGTAAATGTTGATGGTGCGGAGTCCCTGTTTGAGTGGTGGTGGCGGCATAGTTATTCCGGACATTAATGGACAATGGCTTTGGGGAAAGATGATACAGTTAGGATGGTGCTCTTCAATGGTGGCTATGCTCAATGCAATTTATAACTGCTTTACAATTAACGTGGGAGAAAGGTTATCATAGAGTCCTTTGGAAAGTATTGCCTTGTTTTCTGGTGATGATATTAGAAATCCAAGGTTTGCTAATCTAGTGGCAATGTACAAAATGCTTTTAAATCTACCCTAGGAAGTGCAAATTCAACATGTGTTTAGGGAAGTCAATCTGGTTGCTGATTATTTGTCCAATTTAGCTATGGTAGCAAATGCAGTTTAAATTCTTTTGCTTCAGTGGCAGTTGTAGATTAGAGATGTTTTAACTGCTGATATGGTTTAGGTCGCTTGTTCTCGTGTAATCAGATTGTAATCTCGAGTATACCCTCCACAATATATCAAAAAATAACACTCATTTTTCCCTTTAAAAAAAAAAAAAGTTTATGCAGCTAATAAATTTTAATTAGCTAGTGTTACCAAACACTTCAAATGCTTAACAACATAAAATTACTGGAAAAAGCATCAACCGCTTACTCATAGTGAGCAAGTCTAGTTGATTATCAAAATGAATTTCGTTTTTTTAACAGAATCAACAACAAAACTTTTGAAGTCTACAAATATTTAACCAACAGATTTTTTTTTTTTTTTTTAAAGAACCAGCACATATTTTATTACTAGTCAATAATTTTATGATGGAAAAATATTATTTACTCCATAATTTTGTATAATATTTATATTTCGTCCCTGTATTTTATAAATTTAATTGTTAATTTTTATTATCTTGTATCTATTTATTCAAATTGTCATTCTATATAAAATTTCAAGTATATTTTGTTAGTTAATACAATATTCTATTCAAAATTTTGCAAATTAATAGAATATTTTTAAGATTTTGGATAGAAAAATATTTTAAAGATATAAAACTTAGAAAACAAAATAATTATATTTATAAAATAGAGAAATAAAACACTAATATTATATAAAACTGAAACTAATTTTTTTTTTCCAAAAAAAATAATTCATTCCCCTGAAAAAAAAAAAAACCAATTAATTTTGTATTGTTTATTTTCTTCCCTCAAGGACTACCTATTCTTCTTTATTTAATATTTATATTTAGATAGATTTGTTCTCAAATTAATAATTATCATTTAGTAAACCACAACTATCTGCAACGTGGGAAAAATTAACCATTTTAATTTTATTTTGTGGTATTTAATTTAAATTGTCAACTATATACTTTAATTTATCTTCAATATGAAACTATATAATTGATTTGATGACGTAAAAGCGTTTCTCTGAGAATCCATTAATGGAAAACACATGTTGAATAAAAAATGGATAAACCACATATTTATTAGAATCAAAAGTAAAATATAACTCAAGAATTGTTATGTAAGGTACAAATTTTGTACTTAATTTAATAATATAGCCATTATCAACGACAGAAGACAATGAGTTTTAAATTATCCTTAGGCAGTAAATGCACTTAGGGATTAGCCTGATTTTGTGTTATTGATGGAGCCAAGAGTGGGTGGTTAGCGTACGGAGGATTTGAGAGATAGTTACAATTCTATGGAGCTTTTTGGTAGACGGACAGGTTTTGGAAAGAGGTCTATCAGTACTCTAAAAACATAATATCTCGGTTTCGTTAAGTAATTATTCTTCTAATTTTATCGACTCTAAAATTTTAGAAGAGAATTTCCACTCGAGGTTTATAGGCTATTATGGTTTACAGCCTATTAGAGTTCTTTTACAATTCTATGGCTGCGTTTTCTGTTTTATGTTTTGAAGAGATAGTTGTGTATTTTTTGTCGATTTTGTTGTTTTAGAGGAGAGATTATATATATATATATATATATATATATATATATATATACCATGAGTACTGAGGAACTTTCTCTTATATACATTTAATATTTGATTAAGAAATCTGAACACTAGAAGACATCTAAATAGAAGAATCTCTATTTAGAGTCTCTATTAAGAATATTATCAATTATTAACGGTTATAATTTTTTACAATTTTTTCAAACTTATGTCTCTCTATTCAAAATGTTATTTAACATCTTTTTAATTGAAATTTGTGAGATTACATATTTTCATCAAAATAAAAATTGTCTTCTGAACATGTAAGAAAAGACAATAACTCTTCTAAAAATTATTCAAAAATGTTTATCTTTTGTATAATCTTTTGTTAGAATTTTTCGCTCACCTAAAGGCTAATTTCTCTTTGGTTTAGTATGAAAATCCAACTGCTGAATCATTTTGTAATTTGATAGAAGAAAATTTTCTACTTTCTTCACTTTTTCTTTTCTCTCCAAATACTTAAGTATTTTTTTAGCTGATTTCTCTAAATTTTCTTTGAAAATATTTTTGTATTTTTATCTATTTCTATTTTTGAAAAGTTTCTCTGGTTTTATTTTTAATTTTTAGAAATTTTTCCTGAACTTAGTATTTTTCTCTTAATCTAATTTAGAATTTTATGTAATTTGAAAACTTAGTTGTTTGTAGAATCTTTTCGGATAAAACTCAAAATTAAGTTAGCAAGCAGTAGTTTGAGAAAAAAGTCTTATATTGATTTTTTGATGTTTGTAAAATAAAAGGAATAATTTTCTAAAATTCATTAATTTCATAGGAAAACAATTTAAACTAGTTAGAATCTAGTTTTTGTCAAAATTTTTCTATGATCCTCAGTAGAGATTACAAAATATATATATAATTATCAAGGTGCAAAAGGTATCTAGTCTAATTGAAAGAAGAATTATTGTAGTAAATAGCACAATATAAAACTTAATTTTAAGTAAATAACATATATGTGTTTGATATTTATGAAAATAATATATATGTTTTTGTGTTGATAAAATTTTTGAAAATTGTTTTTACGCAAAAGCACGGGTGATAAAAATGTTTTGAAGCGCGTGTACCGAAATTAGTCGGTCTTAAAAAAATTTTAGGGTTATCATTTGATTTCGAAATACCAATTTTAATTTTTCGAAAATCGATTCCGTTTTTAATTTACAAAGGACACTGGTCAAAATTAGAGTTTCGGGTAAGAGGATTGGATACAATGATTTAAGTTTAACTTAAATCGCCGCCGGATAAAAATTGGCTTCTTAAATTTGTTTAATTTTCAAAATTTAAGTTAATTTTATTTAAAAAAAAACCATTTTGTGATTAATTAGCAATGTTCCTAATCGACGTTTTTAGGTCATTTGCGCAAATAAAACATTCATCCAAATTGCAACAATTATAAATACGAAAAATAAACATCCACAGTTATACTAATTATTCTTTTTCCGATTAAGAGAAAATAATTACAATTGAGTCCTAAATAATTACATTTTACCCTTTTAGTCTCCCAAATTAATTATTGAAACCCCAAAAATTACCCCAAAACACATAAATTAATCATTTAAACAATCATGCAAAATTATAGAAAAGTTCTTATGTTTATGAAAAATTTGCCAAACATTCCCTTGAAACACAAACTATTAAAACAGTCTATTGAATAAATAAAATTTACAAAACAATCCTAAAACTGCATAATTACTAAAACGGTCCTTAAAAATACAAAGTTACTAAATTAGCTCCTAAACATGTTTAATTTCATAAACGGTCCCTAATAAACAAAATTACTAAAACAGTACCTACATGCTTTTAACTACCTAAATAGTCCATAAATATTCACAATTTGCACAAAACAGTACTTAAAAAAATGTGAAAAGTTCAAAACAGTCCATGTTACTTAAATCTCTAAAACAAAAAGATTCTAACAACCATGACATCCATAACAGGATCAACAGACAGATATTTGACAGTCTAAACTAAACAACATTCAAGCTTAAAACATAGGGGTTGACAACAGCAATTGCTAAATTGAAATCCAAAACAGACATAACTTTAAATGAAAACACACAGCAGCAAGAACTGAAAACAGAACGGAAATATCATCCCATATGCATCAATCTGGTTCCCAAACATACAAAAATAATGTCATATGCTCAATCAAGCTCAAACACAAAAGGGATAAAAAGGAAAATTAAGGAAAAATGTATATTAGAATAAGTACCTCAGATTAAGCCCTTAAATTTAATTCTAGTTCAGAACGTTCAGATATTCTTTACAGATTCAATTGTCTTCAACAATGATTTCCAAAAATTGTAAAAAAGACTAACTCACTATTTACTTCAGGATTGATCTGTGACATCCCTAACTCAAATCTCATGTCATAAATGTCGTTATTTTTAAGTATAGCACATTTTTACGATTTTATCGTAAAAGTAATGTTAATTAGAGATTTCTTACATGCTAAGAAATTAAATAAAGGTGAATATTATAAAGATTAATTTAAGATATTTAAATAAACTAAGAGTTTTAAGTGCGTTTACAGTCGGTTGACGTAAACAAAGGCACGTTTAGGGGTTCAATTGCCGCAACCGGTAAAACGTCGGTAATGCGAGTAATTTAAAAGAAATTGTTTTGAAATTTAATGATTTGGAAAATAAGTATAACAAAAGAATATATTTGTTTTGGGAACCCTGTTTTTGCAACGACGTCATAAATTTTCAGTTCCACTGGCGTCGTCGAGATACCAAGATGGTACTGGATGCCGATCGGGTGACGAATATTTTCGGACCCGATTTAGTGATTTAAATTTTGTTAAATAATAATAATAAAAAATAATAATAAAGATAATAAAGATAAATGTGTTGACGCTTGATTTTCGCCCCCGAAAATGATCGATGATCATTGAAAGTCCAAGCTCAATAAGAAGTCAAGAATCCTACTCAGTTAGATCTCTTTCCCCTCAAAAATATTAAAATGTTTTAGCCCTCGACAAGTTTTAAGAAAAGTTTCAAAATTTCCCTTCTTCTTTTGATAAAAATATATTTTTCAGTATTTTTTTAAATTTTTCGAAAGAATTTAAATAAATAATTTTTAAATTTTAATCTTAATTTCAATTTCAATTTTACCAAGCAAATATCTATATTTTATTTTATTTTTATGGATTTTAACTTAATTCGTTTTGATTTTTAGTATATTTTAATTCTTAGTTTATTTAACATACAAATTTAATTTTAAAAAATTAATTAATTAATTATTATTATTATTATTAGAAATTAGAAATTTAATTAAAAAGGGAAAATTAGGAAAAAGAAAAAAAAGGGATTAAGAGAAGAGGGAGAATTTTGAAGATAATGTGAAGAAAGGGGTAAGTTTGAAGGGAATAAGAAGAAGAGGGGCAAAATTGAAAGAGGGGAAAAGAGAAATAGGACAAAATTGAGAAGGGAAGGAAAGAAAAGGGGAGAAAATAAGGAAAAGCTGAAAAGGAAGGGGAAAATGAGAAATAGAACTGGATCGAACTTGAGTAGGTTCGATTCAAGATCCAACCATCCGATTTCAACCACCAAAACGCGCCACGAAATGGCGTCGTTTCATTTAAAAAAAAATTGAAATGAAATGCATGAACACAGAACACAAAAACGCAAGGGTGAGGGTCGAAAAGCAACCAACGATTGTGTTTTGACATATGAAGGAAACAGAACAGAAAACAAAAAGAAAGAAAGAAGAACGAATGTGAGAGGCAGAAGAAGTAACTGAGGAACAGAGTGCAGAAGGTGAAACCGAAAGCTCAAAGAGGAAAGGGGGACTGTTGACGATTGATTTTCGCCCCCGAAAAATACCAATGATGATAAAAGTTCCAAACGCGAAATTTCTAGAATTCCAAAGCAGCTCGATTCTTCTTTCTCTTCAAAAGTATTTAAATGTTTTTAATTCCAAAATTTTCTTCTTCAAAAAAAAAAAATGTATTAAGTAGGTGTTGAATTTTAAGTTTTATAGTGTCAAAAAAAAAGAGAAGAAAAATTATTAATTTTAATTTTAGATTTTAAATTTTATTTAATTAATTTGGATTCTATATTTCTTTATTTTATTTTGGCTTTAATGTTGGGTGTAGAGTGTTTGTTTCAATTAAAAAAAAAAAAGAGAAGAAGTGAATTTAGAAATAACAATAAATAAATCTAAGAATATTTAAGGAATTTGGAGAGAAAATAAGAAGAAGGGTGTAATTGAAAAGAATTAAAAAAATTGGTTGGATTTGAAGGAAGAATGGGCGAAATTGAAAGAAAGAAGAAAGAATGGGGTCAAAACAGGAAACAAAAATGTTTTAAAGGGAAACGACGCCGTTTCCATTAGACTAAAAGAAAAAAAAAGGAAAAAGAACAGAACAGAATCGTGGAACAGATGAGAGGAAAACAGAAACGAAGCTGACGAGAACGAAATCCCGAAGATTGGGGATTTCGTTGAATCGTGGCAGGCGAGAGATCGACGGTGAAACGGCGCGAAGATGGGGGAAGAATCTGAGGCTGGAATCGTGGAAACGAGATTGAAGGAAAAAGGGATCGTAGAAGGGTTTTTCGTGATTCTGGACGAGAATAAAAGGGAGCTGGCAGCGACTGGAAGGGGGTTCGGTCCCGACGAAGGTTTTCAAAAATTGTAAGCTTGAGATTTTCTGTCTTCAATCGAGGGTTTCAAAAACACTAAATTGGGGATTTTGAAAGTAGGTTTTGGGAATTTAAGGTTTCGAATTGGGGACCTTTCTGGGGAAAAGAATTTCAAATTGTAAAGATCAAAACAAATCTTCCTTTTTTTTTTTTGTTTCGTTTGTTAACAAAGTAGAAATGAGCTTGTAAAGATTTCTGGATTTCGTAGCATTTTGGCTAATCTGAGGTACTTCCAATCTTCGTTCCAGTTTTAATTTATTTTTTTTTTGTTTAAGATGATTGAATTAATATGGGAACCAGATTGAAAAATCTAGTTTCTATTTTGTTTCAAATTACATGTGTGATGTTTGGTTTATTTTAGAACTCTGTATAAGCCTGGAATCAACTTAATCTTTTTAATTTCTCATTTCTGTCCGCTAATTCTGTAATGTATGGATTGGTCATTGCTGTCCATCTTATGTGTTAAGCTCATATGCTGTCTAGTTTGAGCTTCCAACCCCTGATTGTTGCTTAGGCTAGTTGAAGTTTTGGTTTCCCTGTTAGTGGATTTTTGTTGGGTCATCGACAAGCATGCGTATACACTATTAGCCACAGGGGGAACTAGTTTGATCCTTGAATTGTTCAATTATTGCATCTGGGTTTTGGTTTCATCAATGCATGTTCCCGTAACCTAAGTCAGAAATCCTCTTTGTTCCAATGCAACAAAACTAGTATTGGGTGGGTTCCTGAATTTGTATGTACCTGTTGCTTATTGAGAGGTAAGGATGGGGTTCACTTTGTTGTTTAGACTCGTCTGGAATACAATTGTTTGTCACCCTACTGCTGTTAGTGCCTGCTGTTGAGGAGCTTTTAAGTTTCTGATGATTTGGCTTATGTTTGAGTCAGTTGGTAACTTCTGTTTAGGTCAGTTAATGGCTTCTGTTTACGATGTTTTTTTTTGCTGCTGTCAGGCTTCTGTTTAACTTAGTTCATAGCTGTTGTTTAAGTCAGTATGTAGCTATTGTCTGTTAGTCTATATTACTGGTTGTGTAATCGAGCTGAGTTACGTTTTATATATGTTTGCTCAAGGCTGGTTCCCCTCTTCTTTGGCTCATTTTCATTTGATAGGAAGTTGCATCTCCTTAGTAGTATAAATCAATTTTCTTAGGTTTCTAGAAACAAACTTTATATTAATCCGTCAATGTTTCAGATTGTATTTCTAGTTTGGAAATGTTGTTATGCTGTTGGTTAAACTGATTGGGCAGTAGGATGAAGCTTGATGTTTCTCTACCATTTTAGCCAGAATTCTGAATCAAATGTTCACTTGTTAGTGTTTGGAGATTTTCCTGTATTTGATGAATGTGTCCAAGGTCTGGGCTGTTGTTGGGTCCAAAGGTGATTAGCTAATGTTGCAGGAGTTAGCTGATCATTAATATCTTGTTAGATGGTTTATGTTACATTTCCTACCCTGCTGCCCTTTCGTTCATTCTGCAATTTCTGTTGTACTATCTTGAGACACAAAATCACACAATCTGCTCTTATTTGTTTGCCATTCTGTGATAATATACATTTGCCTTCATTCTGACAATCTG
>CANUEY010094622.1:0-15464 GCA_948099555.1 Croton setiger
AAGTTATAGCTTGTTGATGCTAACTCTTCCTACATAGCTATTCAACACAGACAGAAATCACCCTAGCCAGCAACCAACATACTTAACATAGGAGATAAAAGGGAGCAGGCATTCTGGACAGGGGTAAATTCAGCAATAAGAGCACCTACATTCATGTTTATCCAAAACACAATAAACACTTTAAGCAAAAAGGCGGGAAGCTAATTCTTCCTTAGCATGCAGTAAACCACACATGCATTCGAGAGCAATTAACTGGACTGTATAATCCAGGCAACACACAATGTATAGAACAGGCTTAATCTGTTTATGGCAGCACAGAAGATTGTTCATAAGCTCATCATGCAATGTTCACTTCAGAAACAGAAACCACCTAATATATATACACTTTAGGGTGAAACAAGCAGTAATGATACAATCCCACACAAAGATAACAATTGAAAACAGAATAAACAAGTGGACAAAGGGAAGGCAGCATGTGTGGGTCTGGTAATTAAACAATTTCTGCAGGCATTACCTAACTAAGACACAACAGAAGCAAAATCTACAGGCAGAACATAACTGAGACACAACAGAAGCACATCTATAACCCTCAACATTCTAACATTCATACAATATTCAACAGACAGGTTCCAGGCAGATCCCATATGAACATTAAGATTTAAAACTCAACATCATGAACATAAATTCAATATACAGAAACTCAATCAACAACATAGAATTGATCAATCTGGTTCCTAGATAGCAAATAACATTTTGAACAGGAAAAGAATTAAAGCAGAGAGTCAGAATAAATACCTCAAAAAGCTTTTTCAATTCTTTATTGCAATTCCAGAATATTTACAATTGAACGTTCTTTACAGCAACAATAGTTAATCCCTAATTCTAATTTTGATTTCGAAGTCCTAATTTACAGAAAGGAAAACCCTAATTGGATTTTCCCCAAATTGACAGAAACCCTAATCCCCAATTTAAGAAAATCCGATTCCTAAATCGAAACCCCTAATTCCCAGTTACAGAAAGCAACCCCTAAT
This sequence comes from Croton setiger, assembly GCA_948099555.1. Lineage (NCBI taxonomy): Eukaryota > Viridiplantae > Streptophyta > Magnoliopsida > Malpighiales > Euphorbiaceae > Croton > Croton setiger. The sequence continues at coordinate 1,032 of CANUEY010094622.1, forward strand.
CTCAAGAACAAGAACCCCTAAATCGAATTGGAAATCTTACAGATTTTTTAAGGAGCTCTTCTCTCTCGGATTTTTTCTGTTCCCCTTCGAAAATCCTCTCCTCTCTTCTGACTGAAGAGGTTTCCTTTTCAAGGAAACCATCTGTGGCCTTCAGACGGCCACGTCTCCCTTCTGGCTCCAGCCGTCCCTTCGAATACGTTTTCTCTTTCTTCTTCTGCTTCGAGCCTCCCTTTTCTTCGTCTGTCTCAGTCGCATTTAACTCCACTCAGAAGTTGTCGAGAGTGGCTTCTCGGGCACGATCTTCCTCCGTCAGATTGCTGTTCCAATTCTGTTTCCCTCTTCTCTTTCGTTTACGATTTCTCTGTTAGGGTTCTGTTTTCGTTCTCCATTTTGATTTCCCCCTTTTGATTTCATTTGCTACTCTTGTTTGATCTTATTTCTTTGTTTGTTTACTGTTTGCTGCTATTAACGAAACGCATCGTTTCGTTTTATTTTTTTTGCTTTCTTTTCAACAAAACGACAAGTCGTCTGTGCGCTCTTGATTAAACGCTGCGGCTTCTTCTCCCCCTGTCGTCTCGTCGTTTGGTCGAAACGACCTCAGCCTCCTGCTTTCCTCCCCGGCATTTCCAGAAATCATAAATTGGCCCACAGAACTTTCCTTCCGTTTGCAAATAGGCCCCTCCTTCCTTTCTAATTTTTCTTTTACTTATAATTCTTTTCAATTTAATTATTTTTCTTAATTTTTCCCAAATTCTCTCAATTAATCCCTTCTAATTGATTTTTTAAATTAATTAAAATTAAAACATAAAACATACTTCGATTAAAAATCGAAAACACAAATAAAATATAAACATTTGCCATTTTAATCTTGAAATTGATTTTTAAGATTAAAATCACAAATCATTCTTTTTGATTCTTTTTCTTCTTTTTCATATTTTTTGCAATTTGAAAAATAAAAACACACCTAAAAACATATATTTTTGCAACTAGAAGGGAATTTGAGAGTTCTTCTAAAACACAACAAGAATTAAAATATCAAAAAAATATTTTAGAAAATGAGGAAAATTGAGCTGAGCAGGAATTCCGGAAATTCCGAGCTTGGAGCTCTTATTATCCTCAGATACTTTGGGGTGCACAAATTGAGCGTCAACACTTCTCTTCTGTGCTTCAAGCTTTCTACCTTTTTGTTTTATGTCTCGATCACATTTATCACCCCTCAGAAGCTTTCATCTCTCTCTCTTTCGATTTCAACTGGGAAACGTCAATTCCATTTTGTTAGATTTCTGTTTAATCTCGTCTTCTCCCTTCTGTTAGGGTTTTTCTGCTGTTTCCTCTCTTCTGTTTCGTTCCATTCAGCTTCGTCGAAGCATCTGTTTCGATCTTTAATCATCGTCTCTTCACTGTATAACTGCGTCATCAAAACGCAGCGTTTCGTTTTATTTTTTTTTTTTTTGCTTTTCTGTCATCAGAATGACACGTCGTCTGATGCGTTTTGACAAAATGCGGCCGCTTCTTCTCTTTCTGCGTTTCACCGTTTGGTCGAAACGACATGTCGTTTCGACCCTCAATTTCCAGATCCGTGCCTTCCTCCCCAGTATTTCCGGAAATTATACTTTGGCCAACAGAACTTCTGGCCCATTTGCAATTAAGCCCTTCCTTCCTTTCTTTTCTTTCCCAATTTTCCTAAATACTTTTATTTCTTTTCAATTCAATCCTTTTTTTTTTAATTTTCTCCAAATTCTCTTAATTAAACCCTTCTAATTAATTTTTCAAATTAATTAAAATTAAAAACATAAAACATACTTCGATTAAAAATCGAAATTAAGAATAAAACATAAACATTGGCCATTTTAATCTTAAATTTGATTTTTAAGATTAAAATCACAAATCATTCTTTTTTAACTCTTTTCTTTTCTTTTTTTTATTATTTTTCTTTTGCAACTTGAGAAATAAAAACGCATCTAAAAACATATTTTTGTAAATAAAAGGGAATTTTGAAAATTTCTTAAAATGTATCAAGGATTAAAATATTGAAAAATATTTTGGAAAATGAGAAAAATCGAGCTGAGTAGAAATCCTAGAAATTCCGAACTTGGAGCTCTCAACATTCTTGATTATTTTTGGAGTGTACAAATCAAGCGTCAACAATAATAAAATAAATTCAATATGCTATTATTTTAATCCACATTTATAATTTACTAATAAAATAATTATTTTACCCTATTAATTTGAACTATAATAATAACAATAAACTCAAATCTTATTTTATTAAGAAATAGTATTGTTAATATAAAATTGGTTAGAAGATAAAAAAATATTATTAAAATACTAATCATAAGAAAATCAAATTAATTTTTATTTATCATTTTAAAATATTAATTGATAAATACTTTTTAAATTGTAAATATAATATATTATATCGATTATGATTTATTAAAAAAATTCAATTTTAATTCCTATTCAAGAAATTAAATTTTTTTTAAAGAGAGAAAGAGAAAGAGAGATGGTGATTACAAAGGTAACACACTAATCTATATATCAGATAACATATATAAAAGTAAAGATATATTAGATAAAATGAAAAAATATAAACAAAGAATAGCTTATATCTCATTTTTATTAAATGTTTAATTTTTAAATTAGTTATATTTGATTTTTAAATGCTTTGTTTATTTTTAAAATCCTATATTTTTTTAGTGATTCTTTGTTCAATACCCTATTCACTATCACTAACCATTTTTCCTCTGCTTTTTGGTTTGACATTTTACTTTCTAATCTTAACATAATAGTTGTAAATCGTTAGCAACTGTATTAAAACTCAAATTTTGGAATGAATTGAATTGTATTTGATTAAGATTGAAAAAATTACAGAAGGAAATTTACAATGAAATAATTGACTAAAAGTATTACAAAAGAAATGAATATGAACTAGAAAATAGAGTTAACAACCTATTTTTCTTAACGTATCTACTGCCTTTTATATTACATTCAACCATCCGGAATTGAAAACTAATTACGAAAATGTTTAATAAGTTTGTTATACTTAAAGATGTTGAGCTGGAGATCAAGATAACAAACTTAGAAGAAGCTAGAATCTTTAGTTAACAGAAGTAACGAACTGAAGATTGCAGAAACAAGTTGGAGAAGAGAATCACGTGCTTCCCGTGTGTTTTCAGTAAAACAACATCGTTTCATTTAATTGTTACTTTGATTAAATGAAATGCTGCCATTTTATGCATTGCTTAAGTAACAGTTTGTCACTTCAAACAACGGCGTCGTTTCCAGACTTTTACTTTTTTCTTCAAACTGCCTTCTTCTTCTTCTTCTTCCTTTCTTCACTTGCATTCCTGCCTTCTGTACAACAATTTTCTTCATGAATTTCTGCTCCAAGTTAAAGACAGTGGATTAAGAAGTCCCAACTTGAGAATAAAGGAATTAAAAACTTATGGTGTGAGAGGTTTAGTAAAAATGTCTGCCAATTGGTACTCTATTTTAATTGGAGTAAATGAAGTAGGCCTCTGTGAATTTGTTCACGAACAACATGGTTATCTAGCTCAATATGCTTAGTACGCTCAAGAAATATAGGATTAACAACTATGTGTAAGGCTAATTGATTATCACAATAAACATTAATTGGTGTGGAATAAGAAAGATGAAAGTCCTTGAGAAAATAAGATAGCTACTAGAGTTCAGAAGTGAGTGCTGCTAGAGCTCAATACTCAGCTTCAGTAGAGGAACGGGAAACTATAGTATGTTTCTTTGATTTCCAATAAATGAGAGAATCACCCAAATGCACAGAATAGCCAGTGATGGACTTTTTGGAATCAACACAGCCTGCCTAATCACTATCTGAGTATGCCTTAAGGACAGGTTGAGAGGAAGAAGAAAAGAATAAAGCAAATGAGGGAGCAGCTTTGAGATATCGAAGAAGTCTATGAACTGCTTTTAAAAATGATGATCTTTAGGTTAAGAAGCAAATTAACTAAGCTGGTTGACTGTAAAAGTAATATATGGATGTGTGTTGGTAAGATACAAAATTCTACCAATGAGCTTCCTGTAATGAGAGTTTTCTGAAAGATTAACTCCTCCTTTTGAACCTAATTTTCCATGATAGTCAATTGGAGTGCCACATGGTTTAGCTCCCAAGAAACTAGCATCTTTAAGAATTTCTAAAGTGTGTTTTCTTTGACCAAGGTAAATTCCTTTACTGGTTCTTGCAATTTCCAAACCAAGAAAATATTTGAGGGTTCCCAAATCTTTGATTTTAAAGTCCTGATGTAACAGTTCTTTAATTCTATTGAATTTTATAAGACGCTTCCAGAAAGTATAATATCATCAACATAAACAAGTAAGATAGTAAATGAACTTGCTTGTTTATTAATGAATAGGGAATAATCAGATTGTGACTGAGAATAGCCATGAGAAACCAAAAAAAATGTTAGTTTAGAAAACCACTGTCTACTGGCTTGTTTAAGGCCATACAGACTTTTCTTCAATCTGCATGCTTGTCCTTTTGCAATATTCAATCCAGGATATATTAAAAGTTGACCAAAGACTAAAACAGAAGGTTCATTTCCTCATATGGCTCAAACTTTATAATATTAAAACTTATATAATGAAAAAAGAAAGTTAAAGTTAGGTGACCACATTGACCAAAGTCAATCCATACATCGTAATTTTTAAGATTACCTCTCTTATTAATGAACGAATTGGTGAGTTAATATGGATTGAAGTAATCAATTTGATTAAGTCCTAGTTTATATATATGTAAAGACAAGCATAAAATTACAAATAAGGTAGAACTAAACTGACATGTTTAATGTTTCAAATCAACGAAGCTTGTCCAAATTTTAATGAAATTCATTGTATCTTACTCTGTATAGTACTCTGTTATATTTAATTAAGGAATAAACAAAACATGTAAAATAATAACACCTAATTCATGAACTACATTCCATGAAACCTGTTATTGATGAATTAGATAACCAAACCGAACATATGTGGATTAGCTTAGAATTGGTTGTTTAAGCTTCCAAACCACATTAGCATCATCACCAACTATAACACAAAATAAGCCTACTTGCTAACCGTTGCATATACGACATTAGAAAGAGGCAATGAAAATTCCAAAGGTCAAAAAACTCATAAATATAAAATATAATGGACTTTTGAGTGTCAAATTGTTGTGGTGATATCTTTCAAAGCCAAAAAATAAATAATATAATGACTAATTCATTCCAGAAGAGTTTGAATTAAAGAAAATATTTTTGGCATTTATGTTATTGTTTTTTTATATAGTTTCTTGTTGACAAATTAACTTTAAGTATTTTTCCTTTTCTTTAATTTGAAAAGAAAATATTTCTTTTAAAAGATCAGCGATAGAAAATTTGAACTTTAATTAGTTTGTTAGGTCACATGGTCACACATATCACATTTTATTAATATATTTTTTTCTTTGACGATTAGGACCGGAGAATACTTAGATATACTATTCCTAGTTTCATACTAACATTTTGTTTTTTTTAAGAGAAGTTGCATACTCACAATTCGAAAAAATATATATATTATTAAAAATTTATCCAATAAAATATATAGTTAAAAGAGAATTTATCAAATAAAATATGACCTCCTTTCCCATTCCCTTTTTTTTGCAAAAAAAAAAAAAGAAAGAAAAAATCTTTAATACGTACGACCGGGGCATACAAATTTTGACATAGATGTGGATGTTCATAAATTTTAACATTTAATATCACAAATTTTTTATATATAAAGAGGCTAATAACGGATAAATAATATTATAGATTATACAGTAAAAATAGTCCTACTCAATACTCCAAATAAAAGTTGATAGTATGGTTCATATCGTATTGAGATCTCACAACCTATTATACGGACGTGATAAATAGAATAATTTTTTTAAAGAATCTCCTTATTGTAAAATAAAAAGAAGTCATTATTGTGGTTGTGATGGTCAATTTATTATTATTATTTCTACAGTAAAAAAGAAATTATTTTACCAATTAGGTGTAGTAAGCTGGTCTTTTCACCTGCGTTTAGTGTAACGAGAAATAGAGGTTCAAAATTTAATTCTTCAAACCACATGTTGGCATTGATTTAACATCTGTTTTGAAAGGGAAGAGGTGGGAAACTCACGAGGAAAAATACCATCTATTGTGTGGTTCAAAATACTTCTTCGGTTCATTGAGCCTTCTTATATATCTAAAAGCAATTGGGAAAGTACCTAAACGGCCCTCCATTTAAAATTTTTGGACTAAAATGGCCGTTCTAGGTTCATTGGTCTTGAAAGGCCCTTTCTAAATTTCTATGGTACTAAAACAGCCCCACTTTCCAATTCACTTTTTGCCTCTCAATATCCTCGTTCTATGCCTTCCAATCTGACGAGCTTCTCGTCGACGACGAATAGTTTGGCATCTAAGGAGGAGTTTCTCCTCAACAACGTTCATTTGATCCTCTAACCACCAGCCATCCCCAACTCCTAAAAGGTTTCTGATCTAGATTCGGACTCCAAGATCCAATTAACCCTCGAACATGTCTTTAGGGACTTTAATTTTGTTCCTGCTGGTACCTTCTCTACACCATCGTGATTCGTCAATTGCAACCACCTTCAACAATCAACACCGCCGCCATCATCAATCGATCTCAACCAAAATCAAGCTCATTATTTGTCATCGACTCCAGCCGTCGCCCAATTCTACTCATAGCGACAACCATTCAAATCTTGTATCGAAGTTTCTCCACCATAGCTGCAAATCTATCTTTACACATGTTAATTTCAGAGACCATTATAGATACTTGCATCTTCTTTTTTATAATATGTTTCAATGTCAAATATGTTAGTTGTTTTCCAAAAGCTTTTGTTTTATTAAAAAAAAAAATTAGGGTTCATATGAGTATCTGATATTTGATAATATGATGATTTGATGATGGTGATGATTTGATATTTCGATGAGCTTTGACGCTGGAAAACGTGAAGGGTAAGCGGTGGCATGAATCGGACGTTATCAAATGCCAATGACTTTATGAGGAAAAAGAAGTTACATGTAAAACTTCATATTCAGTCCTCAATTTTTAAAATTTGCAAATAAACCCCTAAGTTTGTGAAAAATTTATGAACAAAATATGAATATGTTCCAAACAGTTTGCGAAAATTTTATGAACAAAATATGAACAGGTTATGACTATTTTTTCTATGATTGCTGATATTGAGATTTCTTTATAAAATTTCAATGGAATTGTAAATTTTTAAACTATTTCCGCACAGTTTTTAAATATATTATAAATGATTTGTAAAAATTTTATGAACTATCTTCAAATAATTTTTGAATATGTTATGAATAATTTTGTGGAAATGATTGTTTTGGAATTTTTTCGTAAAAAAAAAAAAATTCTTTTAATCCCAATTGATTAAAAAAGAATCTTTTTAGTCTCTTAAAAGATGAAAATCCTTTTAAGAAAAAATTCTTTAAAAATTGTCATTTTTATCCTCCTCTGATAAAAATTATTTCTCTTTAAATTGTTGCCTTTTTTTTTTAAATGGGGAATATACAATATCGGAACTGATATTGAAGTATTTTTCTTTTATGAATCAAATCATTTTCTCACTTGTTCTTTTTTTTTTATATGTTACTAGGTCACTAGCAAGATTTCTTTGTTGTCGTCTCCCCTAACTACGTCGATTAGAGCACAGTTATTGGTCCAAAGTCAATTAATCCATTCGCTGGCGACTTTAATAATGCCGACCATATCCTTTGTCTGCTACTATAGTCATCTGTATTTTTGAAGAGAAGTGTTGACTGGAAAATTTTCGATCATGTTCCGTTAAGTTCCATCAACTTTCAAGTGCTAGTTTTGGTATCACTAGATTTGTCTCGACTTCCTCTTTCTTTTGGTATAAAGACTCATTTTTAATGTCTTCGTATTTTTGTAGAAAATTGTAGATCAGAATAATTTTAACTTTTTCAGTAAAATAGAATTAAATCTGTTGATATTAATTGCGTATTTATTAATTCTGGCTTCAATTATGTAAAATTTTTGGGGCATCGATAAAATTTTGATTTTTCGAATAAAGGGAGAAAAAATAAAAATGAAACAAAGATAATCAATATTCAACATAAATAAATATATATAAACAAAAAATAAAAAAACAATATTAAACATGTAGAAATAAAATTATGATTTACTTTATAATTATGTTTTAAAAAAATGCACTATAAAAATTTTAATAAATCTTTTCACTAATTATTTTAAACAATATCCTAATGTATTTGTGTTTAGTCTTCAAAAAAGCCTCTCCTCTTTCTAATTCACCGTATCATTTTACAGAAAAAGAAAACAAAAATAAAAGACGTTGATGCATCTGCTAAATTACACCCTCAAATTTTAATTAATTTTATGTTTCAATATAAAAACTTCATGACTATAAAAATGATATGTAAAGTAGCTTAAAATTAGGTTGGTTTAGGCTTCCAAACTCACGTTGAGGCCACTAAGTCATCATTGCTTTTTAGTAGTCATTTTTAATTTTAAAAGTCCGCTTTTTTTTTTTTTTATTAATTGAAATTGTTCTTTTTTTTTAAAAAAAAATTCTTTGTTCACATGCTTCTGTTTGCAATTAAACCAAAGAAAGAACCTTCCCTTGCACCGGTAATTCCAAGATTGTGGTCTAATTTATTAAATCAATTATTATTTACTTTGAGCACACAATTACGGACAAAAGCCATTGACCAGTAACCCTGAAAAAGTCATTATGTTTGGTGAACCCATTTAGTCCTCACGCGGCGAGTTCTCAAAATTTTCTGGAAGAAAGGTCCCATTTCGCGGCCGCCCTTCAAGAACCAGCCCAAGCCGATCAAATAACTAAGACCCAAACACGTGTCCTCCATCCAATGGTCTAGAATATTTCACATGTTGTCTATAAATTATAGTAGAAAGGACACAAACCCCAAAATCAACATCTCCTCACTTACAGTTAAGAAACAGAACAAGAAAACAAGAACAGGGGCGACCTGAGACCTTTGAGAACACATTTCAATGGCGAGAACATTAAACATGGCTTTTTTTGCTTTAATTGCGATAGCTTCTGTATTTCATAGCTCCATCGCACAAACCACTCATACAGTAGGTGGTACTGGAGGATGGACAATCGGTTCTGTAAATTACTCTACCTGGGCTGCAACCCAATCCTTCGCCGCCGGTGACATTCTCGGTAAGAAAAATTAGCATCAAAATTCTACTTTTTATTGTTAAATGTGATGCTATGTTCAATTTAATTTTAATTTTTTATATATAATTTAAAACGAAACAGAGTGATAATCAATTTTTGTTTGTTATATTTAATGTAGTGTTCAATTTTGCCAACAATCAACATGATGTCGCTCAAGTAACAAAGGCTGATTATGATGCTTGTTCAACAACTAATCCAATTTTCGCTGCAACTACTAGTCCGGCAAGAATCACCATTAATGGAACCGGAGAACATTACTTTATTTGTCGATTCACCGGCCATTGTTCTGCTGGTCAGAAATTGATGATCAATGTTACTGCAGCAACTGCTCCTACTCCTCAACCTTCTTCTTCTTCTCCAGCACCTCAGCCTAGCACAGCCACTCCAGTTTCTGCTCCTTCACCGTCACCGGTTTCCGGACAAACCGCACCATCACCGTCACCGGCTACCACACCGGCACCGGCACCATCCAGCTCTGGAAGTACTTACACTGTTGGAGACAACCAAGGCTGGACTCTTACTTCTAACACTGCCCAGTTTTATCAAAATTGGGCTTCCAATAAGAACTTCAATGTCGGCGACGTCTTAGGTAAGTAATCTTTTTTTTTTTTTTTTAAAAAAATCTTTTTGTAAAGAAATAGAATTCTATTTCTATTTACTTAATTGGTTATTTAGTTAAACTGATTAATCTGTAATTTTGCAGTTTTCAATTATCCAAATGGAATTCATGATGTAGCAGAGGTAACAAAGGCAAATTATGACGCATGTAATACTCAAAACCCAATTTCTCTTAGCTCAACTCCACCGACAAGAATTACTCTTGCCGCCGGCGAGCATTACTATGTCTGTGCCATTCCCGGCCACTGCGCAGGTGGACAGAAGCTAGCCATCAATGTTAGTAGCAGCGGTTCCACTACTCCAACCACCCCTTCTTCTCCTTCCCCAGCAGGTTCCACAGCCCCTCCTCCACCGGACAGTTCTGCTAGATCTTTGAGCGTTGTTGGGCTCTCTGCTACTTTCTTGTCTATCGTTGTAGCTTTGTTTTATTAGATTTGATGAGAGAATTTTGATTTATTATTTATTATTAGGTTGTGTGTGAGAGCGATTCATTTTTATGTAGTTATAATTTTCGTACACAGTTGATTTTCTTTTTCTTTTTTTATTTCATGTAATAAAGCTGTTTTTCACATTTCAGCTGAACTATTTGGTTTTCATAACTCATTTATGCGCGAATAATGCACCTTTTTATGGATTTGGAGGTCGAGTTTTAAAACAATTACTATCTAACGCTTGAATAAAAAACGTTTAAACAACTTATAATGACATATTATTGATTGATCTATGCATGCGGTGGTTATACTTTCATGCAATATTCATAAACTACAGATAGTAATACTGTAAAACAATAACATTCAATAATTAATTAGTTGTATTAGACAGTAATAATAATTATCAACTTCGGGACGCCGCTAAGAAGACTAAAACACGGATTAGTCTTAAATTTACATCATCATTGACAAATGTGCAACTATTAATTTTTTTGTTCTTCAAAAAAAAAAAGTGCAACTATTAATTATGTGAATTTGTCAAAACTCAAAACCTATATCACGATCAACTAGTTGTCCGGTGGTATTACATATTCAATATTTTAGATAGAGATGTCCAATTTAGAAAAAGCAAATTAAATTTGAAATCAACCATATTCTTCAATTAATTTATTATTATAGGTCCATATATGGTTAAATTGGTTTGGACGTGTATAGATTGGAGTTGGTGCAATTGGTAGGAGGGATATTTAGCTAACAGTTAGCCACGTGCCTTAGATTTTTATATTTTTAAGGAGAAGCATATTATATAAGTTCAAAGCATACTGTCATTTTATCATGTCACCTATGACGGTCTAATTAGGTCATATATTTTGTATAGTGATCGGGTACTTGCGAGTCTAATATCGTAACGTAATAAATCAACTTTAAAAGGAGGTCTTTTACAAATTTGTGGATTTTTCTAATTTATAACAAAAACACATAAAAATTTAAAAGTAATGAACCAAAATGATTTTGACTAAAAATATTTATACTCAGGCTGCATACAGGATCCGCCCCTTTGTTAATCTCTCGTTTTAATGTTCCTTGTTACTGTCCATCATCTATTTTACTCAATTTCTTCTTGCAACTTGCCCATCTGAATCTTTTCCTTTCAATTTTCTGCATCTTTGATTTTGTGGCTCTGTTTATACTTTTCAACTGCACCCGTACTAATAGTGACACAATACGATAAAATTATGAATGAAATTAAGAAGTCAATGTTATTTAATTGGAAAAAAAAACAAAAACAAAAACGATCTTAAAGAAAGACGACTGCTAAATTCTTAATGAAATTGAAATCCAATTAATTCTCCATAAATAGAAATAAGGTCTATTTATAATAGTCTATTCATAATGGTCAACAACCCTAATCCAAAACATAGTAGGAATAGAAAAACAGAAACAGATAAAATAACAAATTAGTCCCTAAAATAAGAAAAACACAAAATTGATCCACTAAACACCCAAATTCGGGCCCAAAATTTTGCAACAAGGACCTTTGGCCTATTGTTGCATTTTTCAGAGTTGTCAATCTCATGAAACCCTTTCCTAAAAACTATCATGGGCCTCGAATGGACACCGTATGCAAAAGTTAGGTCTTTTCTTTTTCCAGTCACTAATCTTGTCATGGTCAAAGTCTTCTATAAAATCTTATACTAATTAATTCGCATCAAAGAGGGTCTTGTTTCTCTTCTCTAAAGTTTCATTTGCTACTTCTAGTATAATATAGTTTTCTTGAGAGTTTGGAATTGTATTTCTTAGCGTTTGTGTCTTAGACCATTTAGTTGGACCTTTATATTATCTATTTTATTAATAATAAAGATGTTTTATTATCATTATTGTTTGTTTACATGTTACACATTGATGATATATATCCCTAGTTTGTTATTGTTATAAAATTAATAATAATTTATAACTAGCATGAGTATTGATTCGATAATCATAAAATGATTATGTGTATGGTGATACAGATCAATTTTATGGATACTTGTTAGAGAACAGCAGATCACTGCATGGCTTAGTGTTATAAGTAAAATCTCATGATAGTTATGAATTAATTCTTTGACTTGAGATTGTCATTGTAAGAACCTATAACCTATATGGGTCATTGAAACAGGCCATTTGTTTTATATATCATACACATGACATACTATATATCGTCTCGGTTATAACCCCTATATCAGACATAATAAGCCACAATTATAATTTTAGAAATTGTACACCTATATGCAACCAATAACAACTACCATGCATATGACATGCCATAGATTATTCACTATAACCTTTAAATCAACTATTACATGCCTTAATAATATTTTACATCATATAACATAAATCTATATGACAAGATCAAATGAATGATGAAATGCGAGGGAGAGAGATCCTAGGCTTCAGCAGAAAGAAGGTGGGATTGACGCTGTCATTTGCCAGAAAAAACCTGAAATCATATAATTGCAATTTGATGAGTTGCATATTAGCAAGTATAAACTAAAACAATATAAACAAAATAGTAAAATCACAAATCAAATTCATACACCAAACCTATTGGTGGCAAGCTTATTTCGTATGATTCTGTTTACCTTACGAGCTGTAACCGACTTAACCAATAACTTCCAATAAAACAATAACAATAGATACATAACAATATGCAGATGCAAATGTCATATAATTTCATTTAATTTTGTTATGATCCATCAAACCAAGTACTGCCCCGGGAATTTCACATAACAAATAACAAATGGCTAACCAGTAACATTAGATCTAAATGATTCATAGATCGTTCATATTCATATATTAATCCATAGATTCAATTGTAGATCCATCCATCATTTCATATAGAAATCCGTAGGTTTCTTTCGTGAAATTTGTAAATACTGGTCACGATAATCACAACGGCCTTAATTAAGTCCTGTAAGAATGCACTGACATGATATATATCCATTTATCATAATATTTCATATAATTCAATGACCGGGCTTTAGTACTGGTTGAAACTATATATATATACATATAAATCTCAATAAGTCAATTGGTCGGATTTCAGTACCAAATAAATGACCAAATCACAATGTTCAATATCCAATGAATTCAAATGACCGGGCTTCATTACCAATCCAAACAGTTCAAAGAGCAAATAAGAAAATTCATCGGGCTTCAGTATTGATCCAAAAATTTCAATTATCATATATAATCAATATCATACAAATCAAATTGTGACATCCCGACCTAAGTTCTGCGCCATTTTGACGTCATTACATGCATTTTGTGCATTTTTGATTAAAATGCATTATAGTTTGATATGATATATGATATGAAAATTTAGTAAATGATTTGGATATGTTTTGAATATGATGATATATGATTTGAATGAGAATTTCGAGCTATGCTATGTGATATTTCAACCCTAAACTCTACGTCGTTCCGACGTCATTTCATGCATTTTATGCATTTTCATTTCAAAATGCATCATGATTTAAATATGATCAATGAGTTGATTATGGGTTATATGAATTATAATTGATGATAAATGTTTTAAATAAGAGAAACAAGTTGAGTTATAGGCTCGTTTGCGGTCGGAAGACACAACCGGAGCTAAGTAGGGTTTTCGAACCTGCGCAATCGGAAAATGCCGAAATCGCGTCAAATATGAGTCAAATGATTTTGATATGATTCTATATGTTTCCATACATGATGTAAAGAGTTTTGGAACTAAAATTATACGACGACGTCGTACGGTTTTGATTCCGTAAAAATCGTCGAGCTTCGGACTCGGTTTAGGGCACCGATCGAACTGCGAAAATTTTCGGATTCCGATTTTCAAGAAATTTCATACACGTGTTATACTATTTATTTTGACACCGAAAAAAATTTTTAAGCTAGTGCTGGAGTGATTTGGGGGCTGGAATTAAAGAAATTTAGATGTGATGGAAGTAAATAAAAGTAAATAAATATATTTACTAAAGGTATAATAAAATAAAAGAGATATTTTCATACAAAACAAAATGGGCAAGCTGCTGGCTGTTAATTTGTGGTTGCTGGATGGATAGGTGACAGGAATGAAGAGGTGAAGAGGTGGGTTTGGTTAGTTTTTGGTAAGAGAAA
>CANUEY010094657.1:0-39696 GCA_948099555.1 Croton setiger
TCTCCAAATAAAAAATATGAGTTTTCTAATTTTTGTTAATTTCTCCAAATAAACACTCAATTTTCTGTAAACTCTTTTTAAATTTTCCGGAAAAATTAAACTTTCTCTTCTAACCTTCAGACTTGTCTAGGATGATAAAAATATGAATATGTAATTATTTAATAAAATCTTAATTGAAAGAATAGATAATTGTTATAGTCATAAAATGTGAATGGTTGTGTCTTACATAATAAGATCTTATCATGTTAGTCTAACACATTAAATATGTCTTGATGTAGTTGGTTATTATGCATTCTAACATGCTCAAGATCTCTGGTTTGAGTCCAAGTTTGGTTATTTTTAATTTTTATAGTGGTTTGATTTAAAATTGGGTTTAATTAGTTCGGTTCGATTCAAATAAACTAAAGGCTAGTTTTGTCATTTTGAAAAAAAAAAAACGTTGACTAACGGCCAAAGTGGACGAAAGGACCTGAGAGTCTATTATTAAAAAGTTAGGGACCCGTCGATACAATTTTGAAAATAAGAGGACCAACGAGTCTATTAGGCCAAATTTCAGGGACCCAAAAATAATTACCCTTGGTAAATAATAGTATCCACCAATCGCATACGGACATAAGCAAAGCAAAGGTAAGCAAAGGTGTAGTTATATATGATGATGATGAATTTGATGAAGAATGATCATCTTAGAGGGTCGATCTTATTCAGCATAATCCATTTTTTGGGTGCGTGTGATTTTGTTTTCTTATGATTTTAGAGATAATTAGTGTTTATCCAATGAATCATTTCTTTAGCCGTGTGTAATCTTTCAATTTTAACACTTTTGCTTGGGGAAATTACATTAAAACGTCTAAAATTTAAGAATTATAACATTTTAAAGTCCAAACTTTAAAAGTAATAAAAAAGAGTTCAAGTTTGAAACTGTGTAACATTTAAAGATTCAAAGAAAGATAATTGACTTAAATTTCATCAAAAAATACACGTGGCTGGCACGTCGGAAAATTATGTATATAAAAATGCGTATCAAAAAAATTTTGGAAAATAATTTTATCCCTATTAGACTTTAGAAAATTTTGAAATGAACTTTGCACCTGATTCCGTCTACAATAGAACTAGCAAAAAAATTAGCCAAAAGAAAAATTTGATGACATCTAATTTTATTGAAATTTTTATTTTTCTTTTCAATGTCTCGGAAAAGATTTCACAAAAATCAAAAACTATATTTTATCGAAATAACTAATTGATGCGTGAAATCAGATTATTGATTTTCGTAAAACTTTTAACCCTCTAAACATTTTGAGAAAATAAATTATTTAGTAAAATTAGGTCCTGTTGAAACTTTCTTCTACTCAATTTTTCAAATCCTACCTGAGCTCTATTGAAGACATAATTAATTGCAAAATTAATTTAAATTTTTTTGAAGTAAACTGTTTGATGAAAAATTATTTTTCAAAATTTGTTTAGCGTGCATTGTTACGTATGATGTGGCAAAAAATTTGTTTTTCGGTGAAATTCAAGTCATTAATCTGTTTTTAAATTCTAAAATGTTATATAGTTTTAAAGTTTGAATCTTTTTCTATTATATTTTAAAGTTTAAACCACAAAATATTATATTACCTAAAATTTAGAAACCTCTAATGTGATTTACCCTTTTGTCTTAATGAACAACTATATTTTTTGATGTATAATAGTTGTACTAATGTTATATGATCATCAATATATCTTATCATATACTGAAAAAATTATATATTTAAAACTTATTTTATTTTTTTATGAAGTAAAATTTCGAAATAATGGTTATTTCTCATTAATTAGTAATGAATGGATGGAAGAATCAAACAGTATTTTACCATTATGCTCATTGAGAATCAGAAATAATCCTTCAAATGTTAGTTAATTAACCATATGGCAATAACAAGAGGAAAATTATTTATTTGTATTTGCATTCACACCCCAAATGATAAAACCTCATCTAGGGCTATAAACGAGCCGAGCGAATTAAGTATTGTGCTGCTCAAACTCGGCTCGTGTTAAATTTCACAAGCTCGAGTTGAGTTCGTATTAAATTCCACGAGCCTGAGCTCAAGTCGAGCTCCTTTGGAAATTTGAAAGCTCGAACTCAGTTCGTTTTGAGACTCACGAGCTTGGCTGTTTCATGTTGTTATTCGAGCTAGAGTTTGAGCTCACAATTAAGCTTGAATTCGAGCTCATCTCGAGCTTGAGTTTTAACTTGCAAATAAGTTCGAGCTCAAGCTCATTTCCTACTGCTATTTGAGCTCGAGTTCGTGTTCGAGTTCGTTAAGAGTTAGTAAAAAATCAAGAAAATTCATTTTTAATACCGTTTCAGCGAGAAAATTAAAATAACTTTTTCAATAAAAAAGAAACGAAATAGTAAAAAATGAAGTGGAGAGACAGGTGGCTTAGTTGAAGCATATTTTTTAGTTTAGTATCAAAATAATGTCGTTTGATAATGATCAGCTTGCGAGCCTATCAAACGAGCTACTTGCGATTGTTCACGAGCCGACTTACAAGCCTAACTGCTTGCCTCATTTGAATATTTGGCTTAAGCTCGGCTCGTTTATTATCGATCCAAACTCGAGTCGAATTTTTATCGAGCGAACATTGAACCGTTCGCGAACCGCCCTGCTAACCAGCAAAGGCCTAAAACCCTAACCCCAACCCCAAAATAAGAGTACTACCCAGATAACTCAATCACATTCAGGAATGGCGAAACCAAGTGAAACCGCCATGGAAGCTCTGCACCTCGTCAAATCCACTGATCCTCCGTCATGACTTGTACCATCAGATACGCTGTCTCAGGCTGCACGCACGGCGTCTCAGCACCTCTTTTCTTCCCTCAAGCCCTACGTCTCCAAATCGCCGTTCGATCAGCTTCTAATTGATGGATTTGATGCCGAGCAGATTTGGCAGCAAATTGACCTCTTATCGCAGCCTCTTCTCTCCAACCTCCGTCGCCAAGTTAAGCACCTGCAAAAGCATCCTGAGGAACTCAAGATGGTGCCGAAGGAGAAGATAGAGAATGAGGTTCTAAAGGAGGGTGGCGAGGCCACCAAAGAGAAGGAAGGTAATATCTTTGATGACGATGAGATGGATATTGACGAGTTTAATGATGAGGAGGAGGAGGAGGAGGAGAAAGGTGAAGAAAGGAAAATTGAGGAAGGAGACAGTGAAGATGAGGATATTGGAGAGGAGAAAGGGGGAGAAGGGTTAGAAGATAAGTTTTTGAAGATAAAGGAACTGGAACAGTATTTGGAGGAGGACGAGGCAAGGGAATATGGATCGGATGTAAAGAAGAAGAAAGATGGTGATTGATTCATCGATAACTATATATGTTTTGATGATGGAGACGAAGATGACGAGTTGGAAAATGCAAGGTACTGATTTCATGTCTGGTTTGCTACTCTGGATTACTTATCAATATTTGCATATATTACAGCTTAACACGCTGTAGTCATTATCCCGACCACTAATGAAGTTTGAAGTTGAATTGAATGAATAGAAAACAAAATATACATACAAAAACTCTTAATTTATCCTTTTAATGAAACATGATGGCCCAAGTGTGTGTGTGACAGTTACAATTTCAGTAGGACTCGCTGAAACCAATTGTATCTACCATCAAAACTCAAACTGTCATATAAACTCTGATTTCAGTGTTACACGCAATAAGCTCTTCTCCAGTTATCAATTTATTTGTTTTATTTTTGCAGAAGTACCATCCCTTACAACTTTAACCAATTCCTTCTTTACCTGTCTCTTTGATATTTAGATATGAAGACTTCTTTGCTGATAAAAAAGCAGCAGCTCCAAAAAGAAAATCCAAAATCGATGATGGTTATGATGAAGATACAAGCTCAGATGAAGAACAAGGTGTGGGGGATGTGAATGATTAGCTATTTAAATTAAACAGAAAATTTAAGAAGAGCACGAAGGGCCATGCTGAAGCTTGTAAAATGATGCTCTACTGAACTTTTGATTTTGTATGCTGGATTATACAATATTCGCAATGATCTCTGGCATTTCAAAACTTCTGCCGATAACTTATTTCATGGCATTACTCACAGGAAGAATACATTCAGAAGACAAACCCAGCTGCTGCTCCATTATCCTTCTCTGATGAGCAAAAGGAGGTTGGATTTATGTTTGCTTCCTTCATTCATTTTTCCTGCTCTCTTATGATTAACTACCATGTCTTTGCGTGCACTCCGCAGCATCTTTATGATTAACTACCATTATTTTGATTGAAAATATATTTTTTATTTGAAACTGTTGATGGCATTTTCTTTGTTAGAAAAGCATTTTGTTTAAGAAACTGTGCTTGAAATTGGATGCTCTATCTCATTTCCACTTTGCTCCAAAACCGGTACACAGTGTGCTTCTCATTTGGGATCCTAAGACTTGTTTTGTATTATTTCAAATTAATATTATCATGCACTGTCTTGAAATGGGTTGTAGAAGACATGTCTATACAAGCAAATATCCTTCCTCTTGCTATGGAAGAGGTAATACGATTTGCTAGATATTTTTTCTGTAATCTGAAATGTTTTTTTCACTTATAATACACTGATACACATGATTTCATTTTCTGCCATGTGTAGATTGCACCAATGGCAGTTTCAGATGCAGCTATGCTGGCACCTGAAGAAGTCCTCTCCGGCAAAGGGGACATTAAAGAAGAAGCAGAACTTACCAAGGAAGACAGGAAGAGGAGGAGGGCTAAAAAGAAAAGAAAATCCAAGGGTAAGCTCCAATAGGAAACTAATAACAGTTATAGAGGCCTTGTCTTTTTATTTTGATTGTCGCTTATGGTAAATGGTGTTGACTGTTAATCTTGGGAGTACTTGTCTTCCCATGTTAACTTCTATTTGGGATTTTATAGCTGAATTGGTAAAAAGGATGGCGAAGAAAGCATGGGAGAACACCACATTGCCAGATAACAAAGATGGTAATAATGACTTCTCATTTCTTCTAATTTCTATACTACTTTCTGATCGTAATCAATTTAGGATTTACCTTATCTGAGTTTTAACTAAATTGCAGGCAAGAGTAACAACTTTTTCTTCGAAATACAAATGCACAAGGAGGGCCATAAAAACCACTTTCAACTTGCAGGTTTGAAAGTTATGATCTCCTCAGGTGAAGGATAATAGTGGTCTGTTCAATTTTATAAAGAAGTCTCACCTGAATTCCTGCTCTTGTAATGTTGAGGAGCTGCGAGAGAATTGCATATTATACCTAGAGGGATACAGTAGAACTGCCGAAGCAAAGCCTGAGCGGAAGTTAGCCACTTAGCCTCATGAAATTTTGTTGTGTAATTAGTCAACCTGTGGGAATATTCGGCGCTAGATGATTTTTTTTTTTTTACTTGTTATACCTATTGATTTATTGTGGCACAAAATTGTACTGTACTTTAAATGAGGTTTATGAAAGAATACTCTTCTTTTAGAGCAGTTTTGGTTAAAACCTTATTTTGAGTCGGATGGAAAAATAATGACGTTGAGCCTTTAAAAAGTCATGTATACAATTGCATTGAACAGAATCTACATTAGCTAAACAAATAAAAGACCTTAAATTGGCCTGATTTATATAAATCGTATTGGATGAATCGCACATTTCTTTTATATAAAACATGATTAAGCTAAAGGCTACATCTCAATTAATAATTTCCTATCAAAATAAAAATTATTCTCAAAAGCAGCCTACAAAATTGTTGTACAAATAACTTATTCATTCTTCACTGTTGGAGAAAAAGAAGAAACGGGGTTGTGCCACATTGATTGTACCATTTTTCACTCAGCTTTCAGATTTCCCTCAAGCCTATCGATAGCAGCACCAACACCACTCTTTCTTTCTCCTTTTTCTTCCAAATCAGGATTAAGAGCTGGATTTCCTTCGTTTGCTTTCTCTATAAGCTTCAACTGAATCCATCCTGTCATAATACATTATTGCAACTTTATAAGTTCCCACTTCTCAACTGTCGATATCTATTTTTAACTAGCCATTCAAAGCACAACCATTATAGCATATTGTATTATGTAATAGGGACTCCTAGACTAGAATTCCACTGTAAGTAATATATTAAGATAAGATATGATCCAATACCAAGAGGCAAACAAAATGCTGCACCCAAAGTTGATCCCAGCAGCACATTCCTCAGACGCCACCGAAGAGATCCGGGCACTGAAAAAAATGGAAAAAATTGGAAACATCTTTCAATAAATGATAATTATAAGTAGTTGGAACAAAATAAAGATAAATCTTATACCATGTCAAAGGTATTGATGAACATGTGAACCAAATTCCAAAAAATCACCAACTAAAACAATTATGATGCATGGGATATGAAAGTATTACAAATTAGACCAAATGTTGCAGCAGTTGCCGAACCAGCACCGACAACATTGAAAACATCATGAACACCGCGTTTCTCAGCTAGCAGATTTTGTAAACCATAAAATGCAGCAGTGAACATTCCAAGGCGCACTCCGCCAACTATTGAACCACGAGTAACTCGGATAAACCTCTTCTCCATCGCATCTCTCATCAACCGATATTGTTCACGCTTGTCTGGGGTGCTCCCAAGTTTCAACATTACTTCTGCATCCTTGCTCTAGAATAAATAATTGAATTGCCACCAGTAGGAAATTCAGAATAGTGTTGTTACAATACATAATGACCATACCAAAAAAACTATACAAACGAGTAAAATAGCAAAAGGAGTAAGCAGAATTTACAACATTAATAAAACAAAGCAATTGGTCTCAAAAAATAAAAAAATAAAAAAAAGCAATAAAGCACCGCATTAGAAGGAAATTACCTCCAGCCTGTCACTTCTAATCATTATAAATCGAAAAAATTATTTCTTGATGTTTGACTTGCAAATTTTCAACGTAAAAATGTTTGTAGTACCAAATTCTAGTAGAAAGGTAAATAAATATGAAACTTGTCTGAAATCAAGTTAATATAGATAGTTTAGAACTCCCCATTTGTTATGTATTTTTCAAAGGATATATACTCACATAACAATATAAAAAAATCTAGTCTCCATTTTGCACTTCATCATAGTGCAGTGCAATGATTAACAATGAAATAACAAGAAAGAATACTGCCTGGTGTCTTGTCAACCATAAACTCACCACTGATGCATTTGCCTCCTTGCTGCCACCATATAACATGCCTGCGAATACTCCAATGACAGTTGCTGTGCCCCAGTTAACAGTTCCAGCCAATTTAGGAGTTTCCTAATTGGAGAGTAAAAAAGAAGAAAGGGAAGAGATTGGTTCAGCTTACCATAGGCATAACATTCAAAATGGTCAATCCTATATTTTACATGTAAAATAAAGACAGCCAGAAAATGGTAATCTGGGGAAATATTAAACACAAATCTCATGCTCCACACTGATACGACTGTCCAGCAAGACCAACCTTAAACTAGCAAATTGAACAAATGTTTGGATACACCTAACACTTTGCTTGCTATTTAGCAACATCATTCATAGGATACTACAACGAACTGACCACTTAACCTCCTTTGTCTCATACAAATACAGAATCATACCCATGTAATAAACCGAAATTTCTCACTCAACTGCAACTGAAACCGCCCCAAAAACAACAATAGACAAATATTTCTACCCACAATCAGAGTTAGGATCTCAGTAACTCCGATCTTGGCCCAAAAAAAGAAAAAAAAAATGATTCCATTTCTAAGGCACATGAACTGAAGTCACCATTCAAATCTGCCTTTAATATAGAAGTAAGAGCAAGAAAACAAAAAGCAATCTTCTAGGTTTTTTCGTTATGTAACTTTGGCTGGTATCTAACCCCAATAGAAAAAGTAATTAATCTTTGAGTGAGAGTGGTTTCAAGAACAAAGTGTTATCGGAGGTTGAATAATTGGAAAAACACGAAGACATATAAAAGTGAGATAGAGTGAATCTTACAATAGAGATCGTCTCTTCAGCTTTCTCTGCTGCTTCCATTGATGAAACAATGAAATTCAGCTTGTTAAAAAGAGCAACTTCTGATTGAGCTCGAAATGATGATTGACAATAATGTTTTCAAGAATTCTTCAATTTCTCAGTAACAAAAGAGAGTCAATCGAACACATGAAATGGCATCGTTAACCGATCGTAGTGACCAAACCAACCTCTTCGGATTGTAATTTCCCAAGCAAAGTTTCGGGAAAGTAAAATCACACGGCATTGGTTTTGCATTTTGCCCTTTTTGGATAAATTATGAATTGGTCCCTTTATTTTCTCATAACAAACAATTTAATCCTTTTAATTTAAAAAAAAAAAAAAAATCTACTTTTAAGTCCCCTACTCCATAGTTGTGAGTACGCATGGCACAATTTGTTACAATTCTAACGGTCCCAGAAATATTGAAACGTTAATTTAACAGCCTCTAATATTTTTTGGCGGCTGTAAAATCCCGCTTCATATTTCATGTCTTTCCAAAGTTCTTCAATTCGGTTTTTCATGGTTTTGAATTATTTTTAACGCTTAAAAACTTTTTTAAAATAATTTCAATTACTTTTTTTTTAAAAAACTTTTTGTGAATACCAAAGTTTGTTACTTTAGTAGACACATAATGTAGTCAGTCTCAGTTTTTACATCAACCGCTCAATTTAACCCATCTGACCAAGTTAGATGTGAAATTAGATTAAAAGTCAATTTTGACCTCAGTTCGGTTCTCTCGATTTCTTTAACTGGACACCTTGTTAAGCCATTTTTTGACCAAATGGTCCTGTTTCTTCAATCGATCATTGTTTTTTGGTCTAAAAACATCTCACAGACAGTCCATGACACTCTTTAGAATTCATAAACTCAAGAAAGGAAGCAAATGGCAAAAACCGACCCAAAGCTACCATGCGGCTTTGTCAGTTCTCTCTAGTGGTGCACGCGGTTTTGCAGCCACCTGGTTGACTGACCTTCCATTTTTAGCCTTTCTTTGATTTTTCCTACTATTTCTTGAATCCACTCTCAAAATTAATACATTTTGGCCCTTGAACTATATTGGTTGTTGCAAAACACAACCTAGACATTGCATTGATCTCAACCCCGTTACATAAATAGGAGGCTTCATGACTCATTTGGACTCAAACAAAAATGTTGATCTTTCAGTATAAGTTCAAATTGAAAACTAAAAATGTTGCATTAAGGGTAATATTTTGACAATTAGGTTGAGCTTAATTAGTTGTTAATTGCTGAGTTTTAATTCATTGTTATTTGCTATGTTTCCTAATCCAGATAACTATAGATGTTGATTCCGGAAGCCGCATGAATCGAAGTGGACCAGCTGATTGCAATACTGAAAATGAGGGTGCTAGTCCAGCTGCAGAAAATGCTCCTGCTGCTACTGAGGGTGGTGGAATTCAAAACACTGTACGGTCATCTCTAACACTCTACTTGATCATACATTTCAGATTGTATTTTGTCAAATGCCTAATGACTAGTTACATGAATGTTTATTGAAAAACATGAATTTTAAGTGCATGATATCTATTTTAGGCAGATTTTGAGTTGTGAATGCTATAAATAAAGAAGAAACGAGTTATGTTTCTCTTATTTTTGGATTTTTATTGAACCGAACCAAATTATGCGGTTCGGTTTACTTTGTGGTTCGATTTTAGAGATTCGATTTTTCCATCAGTTCTGGTTTTAACCGAAATGCAAATGCTCAAGTCTAATTTTTGCAAAAATTATTTTTGGCACTTTGAACTAAATGGAGTAAGTTGAAGACTCTTCAAATCGATTTTACATATTACGAACTTTCTCCATTTTCAAAATTTTCTTTTTAGCTCAATTTTTAATTTTGTATTCCCACTTTTTAAAATATATTAGAAATTAAAGTTAGGGTTTAAACCTTATTTTGGGTAGTGGTACTTGTGAGTTGTGATTCAAAATATGAGAGAAATAGGAAATCTTATTTCATCTAAGTTTCCTGACGTTAATGATTGCGAGTGGATGCAATGCTGTGGAGGATGTTTTGATAAATCTGACGTTAAAATTAAATTATTAATGAAGTTGGAGTGGTTTCAAAATAATTTATTTAGAATCCTGTTATGGTGAATGAGAATTTGGTGTAAATTTGGTTTTTAAATAATTTTGCTAGTGGAATAAGAATATATTCCAACCGAGTGTTATGTGCGGTGCGTGTAATTTTTATTTGCAATAGAGATGGTTAATGTTTTTGTTCTATTTTATGAGCTCTTTAGCTATAATACAACATCAATGAATTCCTAAGTGGTGAAACTCTTAAACATGTTTAATTATATTATATGTTATTTCACGGATTGTTAAAATTTCACGGGTGGTATGAATTTCTACTACTCCCTTTCAATCTTTTTATAATCATCATGAAAAATTCTGACATTCTTCTGAACTATTTCCATATGTCATGAGAATTTCATAAAATTGTGAGCATTTCTGTCACTACTTTCTACTGTTTCATGAATTGTAGTAATTTCATAAAGGTCGTAAAAAATTTTGTCACTACTCTCAACTCTCTCTACAGGTTGCGGGAATTTCACATGTAATTTTATTTCAATACTTGATTTTAACTGTTTTAAATTTTCCTCCAATGTCATTCAAACATTTCATGTTGAGAATTTAGTAACATAATTCATCATGCATGCAAAAGAGGATTTTATGCAACAAAACTATTTATGAAGTTATTTAATCATGTCCAAAGTCTTTGGACTTAGAGGAGAGACATTATTTTAATAATAAAAGGTATAGAGATAGAAAACAAAGTCAACACCTTATTTTTAGAAAGGCCATAATTGAGAAGTTAGTGTTGGATGAGAAATTGACACATGTCATGTCTAAAATTATTAGCCTTTTGCTGAACAACGCATCAAAACGATGTCGTTTTGAAACATTTACCAACAAAAAAAATCAGATAAGGCTGACACGCACGCAACGTGACTGCTCTTGATTTGGCCATATGTCAATTCCTAGTTCGCCGGTATTAATAATTTTGGTTGTAGTTTTTAAAAGACTATAATATTTTTTTTAGAAATTAAAAAAAATTATACTAAGGGATTTTTTTTTTTCTCTCTATAAATAAAACCCATATTGGGGTAGTTTGGATAAAAAAAAAAATCAGCTTCTTCTCCTCTATCAATTATGTCGTCTTTCATTTTATCTATGATTTCTCTTTATTATTTTTATCTTCATATTTGTTTAAAATGCTAATTAAAAACGCTAATTTAAAAACACTAATTGCAATTAAATACAATTATTAAATCATCAAACAAATTAAATCATAATAATCATTGAACTGGTTTCTAAATTTTTTTTGGCACTGAAAATAAATAAAGGATATTTTATTTTGGATCGATGTCCCACTCGATCAAGCGGAGAAGTCCTTCCAAGGTCAGTAGATGTAGCCAAAATATTATTATTTGAAAATTCTAAAAGTAATTCATTAATTGTTTGTCTATTTTGATTAACAAGATTAGAAACATTTACTTATTCATTTTCAAGTAATTGTAAAGTGTCATAATAAGCTTTTAAAATAGTTTTTAAAACTTTTAGTCTACACCTAAGATAAAAAAAAAAAGCAACAAAAATAGATGTGAAATATTTTTAAAATAATTCAACCATTTAGTTTTCATAACTTGAACACAATTTTTTAAATACATATTATTTTCAAACATATGCAACGTATCAACAATATTTACACTACAGTTTGAAGAAAAATATGCGATGTTAGTTCATAAACATGACTAAAAATATTTAGTGTGATTAAAAACTTGTAATAAATTAATAATTTGATTACAAATTTTCCAATTTTGTGGATAAATTACAATGTTATAATTTTCTTATAAATTATAAAAAACACACAATGCATCTTTATATTGATATAATTGTGATAATAAACTATATGTGGAATTCCACCAATGCATAACATCACGATGAAATTTAGTTAATGTCAAATTATTAGTCCTACAAAATTTAAACAATTTTTTCATGAATTTACTATAACTATATAAATGTTTAATTGCATTTTTAATAGGTACAATATGTACATTTAAATATTTTAAACCATCTTGGACACATAAATTTAAAACATGACATACATATCTAATATGAAAAAATTTCTACTAATATTTGATTGACAAAGATCTTTTAATTGAGAAATGGATGTAGTATTAGATACAGAATTATCAAAAACAATAATTAACATTTTTTTCACTACTTTATATTCATCTAAAATATTATGAATTATTATATAAATATTTAAAGTAGTATGTCTTTCGTCAAAAGTACGAAAAATTGAAACACGACGATCTATAAGTAAATTGAGAAATTATACAAAGTTAAAATAATTCTTTTTGTTGTATTACTAGCTAGATTAACACATAATTTAAAAATTTAACAAATCCACAATTTTTCACTGAAATAAAAACATAATTTTTCAACACAAATAAATTTAGTTAAACATCCTTTATAATCTTTTTCATTAAAATTAAAATTTTGATTTGTAAAAGTTGTACACTCGGAAATTTGCGTTTTTGTTCTTTTTTTCCCAAAAATTCTATGGAATACTTCGGTTCCAAATGCCTCTTTATTGTTCTATATCCTCTGCTGTGTTTTCATTTGTAGTGGGTGTTATAATACTTGCAAATTTAAAAATATTCATTATTTCTAATAGATTGATTTTTAAAATGTTGTGGCACATCGCTTATGTGCTTTTGTCAAATAATTTACTTCTATTGTGTTCCGACTTGCTCCTCCGATTATATTTCACCATTATAAAGTAAAACTTGAAAATATTAATTAATTGAAAAATAAGATAAGCAAAAAAAATACAAAAAAACACTTAGGCTTAAAATAAATGAAAAAAAATTAATTTAAAAATATTAAAAACATACCGTGTTTGTGGTTGTGACGGTGGTGGTGGTGATATCTTGGTATTTGAAGTTTGACGGGAATCTTTAGTTGTGAAGTCATCCATTGATTTCGGCGAATTTATCAGAACTCCACCAATATACATGCAGGCTCTCGTTGGATTAGGAGGAAAATCAAAGAAATCGTGAATTATCGAGACTCCAATTTCTTGAATGTCAAGTTCCTTACCTTTTCCTCCTTTAACAGCGCTTGATTCGGGTTGAGACTTTTTTTTTTTTAATTGAAATGAATAAAATCAATATAACTTGAGAAATGTAGTAGTACAATGTAGAATAAGTATAATAGTAATTATGAAGAGAAAACAAAATATTAACACTAAGAGATTTAATGAAATGTATAAAGAGAGTATTAGAATGTAGAGAAATGGTAGAAAATTTTTTTGACTAAACTAAATAAATTCAATTCCAATTTATAGACAACACATATAAATCTGTCGGATATAAAATACCCTCCAAATATAACTGTTAATTGTTGTTGAATGGGGCAAAATTGTCCAAAAATAAAAAAAAAACAGATTTTTAACGGTTGGTCCGAACCGAACCGATGGTTTAAACCCACGGGTTGGCTCAACAATCCATCTCCGGTTCAGCCAATGTTCTGGAACCTGCGTGAATTGGCAGTTCGGCACGCTGATTAGCTCGGCAGTTCGGTCGGGCATGGCAACGGTCATGAAATTGCCGGTTTGTGCGGTTCGAACCTGCGGTTAACCAAAAAAAAATAAAAAAAAATTGCTCTACTTAACTGGCGGTTCGCAATAGGCTTCAGTTCATGGCGGGCCATGTAGGGGAGAGCAAATTTCGGTAGTTACCGAACCGAATCAATTCGGTAACGGTAATTTACCGATCGGTAATCGGTAGCGGTTTCGGTAAGGGAGTTTAAAATTTTCGGTAAAAAAATTACCGAATTACCGAAAAATTACCGAATTTGGACTCCTCAAAACTACGACGTTTTGTGTTACTATATATATATGTATATCATTCGGTGATCGGTAATGTTCTGAAATTACAATGGTTTTCACAGATTCGGTTATTGGTAAATTACCGTCGGTAATCGGTATCGGTAATCGGTAGTGAGACCGAAAAATTTCGGTTACCAACACCATTCGGTATCGGTAATGGTAGTGGTAAAAAATTTATCAGTTAACCGATTACCGATCGTTCGGTAACGGTAATCGGTAACGGTTACCGAATGCTCACCCCTAGGGCCACGGTTCAGAAGTGTTTGAACTTGAATCGGACCGCCCCTCCTACAATTCTGATTCGGACTTTATGGTACCAATTCGAGGCTGATCCGATTAAGATTAACTGGCAAGTCAAAACCGCTGACTTTTTTGGGCCGAATTGGCCCACCACAACTCTATCAGAATACAGTCAAATGAGGATTTAATTTTATACCACATAACAAAAATTTTACACACTGGATAATTCCATGGAAGATTTAGTGTTTAAATTACAACAAAAATTATTAACCCATAATATTCTTTGAAATGCTATTAATATACTTACTTCTTCATATACAAAATCCTCATACCTGAAGATGATTTAATATACTTAGACATTTTTTTTCCCGAAATGGAATTGAGTAACATATTAAAAAAAATTTCTCCACTAAATCCTCTTTTACTAGATGAGGAATTAGTGTGACACTGAAATCTCATCTGATATGAGGATTTTGTGTAAATATTCATTTTGCCATGACAAACTTATGAAAATATTTATCGGGATTAATAAGTGAATAACATATTTTAGAAGTTTATAGTAGTAAATGACATATTGTTTCTAGAATTAAGTGAATAGCACATTTAGAGATATAAGTATCATATTTTTCTTTTATTTAATTAATTAACAAATTAAAGAAAAAAAAAAAATAGCAAAAGGCAATTGCGTGCAAAACAGAACAAAAGTTTCGCTTCATGCAGAAACGCATAAGATGCTCGCCGGTTCTCCATCCCGCTACAATACCGTCATCACCTGATTTGTCGTCCACCGGAGTTGAAGAGGATGAAGACTTTGAGTTGCCATTTTTGAGTTTGAGAAAGCTTCTTCCTTGTTCTTCTTTTTTCTTTCCGATTTATGCTTAACCGAACTACCTGTGATTTTGGAGTTCTTATTCTTCCCTTTCTTTTGATTCTGTGTTTGTGATCTTTAGAGGAGATATAAATTGTATGACCGCTATGATTTTGGAGAAACAGAAGAGTGGCCTTATATAACAATATATGGGGTATACATGGATTACATATACAGTATATAGGTATATATACTGATCTTTGTAGGAGATGAAGGCTAGGTTTTTGGAAAAGTAGAAGATGAGTCATATATACCTTTATATGGGGTATATATGGATTATATATAAGTTACATATGTGGTATATATACAGATATTTGAAAGAGAGATAATCGATAAAGGTGGCTAGGTTTTGGGGAAGAAGAAAAGGTTATGTAGTGATAATATATGAATTATATATACCGGTATATGTATCATATATACCATATATAACTCATATACTAGAATATATGGTTCGTATATACCATTTTTCTTCTTCAAAATCTTAGCCGCTATTTAATTTTCTCACTTCTCTAAAAATGAGATCCACATTCAAAAAAATAAAAAATAGGAAGTTCCTCTGCAATCTTGTTAACAGGTCTAGTCGTGATTGTAGAAAAATTAGGTTGAAGGCGGCACTTATGGTGGAGTTCAGTTGTGCTGTTAAAAATCTACTAAGATGTGGGGAGTTGAGGTCGGCGGTTTATGGTAGCGTTTTCGGAGATGTTGTTGTCGAACTGAGCTTCCAGATTGAAATTTTTCGTTTCCGTTTCGGTTTGTTGTTGTCGAATGGTGTGAGTATGGGTTAGTAAGGGTACAATAGGGTTTAATTTTTAATAACAGTTACGACATGCTATTTACCACACAGTTCTATTTAATATTTACTACTAATAAATATATAGGATATGCTATTACCTTCTGAGCCCATATTTGTATAACCAAATTCTGAGTTATCAGATGAGGATTTAGTGTTACTACTTGTCCCACTCAATACGTTACTCTATTACTCTAATTTTTCTGATAAATTTTGAATTTTATTTAACAATAACAGATTTGCATTAACACAACGTGAGATTCAGTATTCATATGGGAATCAATTTGTTTTAACTAGTCAATTGCCTTATGATTGATCAGGAGACAATTCACTTAACCATGAATCCTCTTTTGCCACCTCCGATCCAACACCATTCTAGGAAATTGTTTGAAAATCAAACCAATTTTGTAATAATTTTAGTTTTAATGCCAGATTTTGTCATAAACCCTGTTTTTTCCTGCTTCATTAGGGGTTAAATTCGCAATCCTTTAGCCACTCACATCCAAAGCTATATGTACATGATGTTCTTTATATTTTATCTGACATTTTCATGTTTTTGGCTAATTGATGACAGTGGTTACGTTTTCTTTGCATTTTGCAGCCTTTTCCTTAATTAATTTCCCATTAATAGGAAGATGCTTTGGGTTTTATCAGAAAATAATCTAAAAGGATTACCTTTTGTTTCTTCAGGTATCTTTCTTAAATTGTCTGTAACTCCTGTTTGCTAAATCTTAGCTACTTTGTTTCATGAATTCATCGTTGTGTCCTGTTCTGAAGAATACCTTGATTAAAATTAACACCATGTTCTTATCAAGTTAATTACAATTCATAATTATCTTATTCTTATAGAAACTACACTTACCTAACATTAACTAACTCTTGGAAATAAATGAATTCCACAAAATTTTATAGAATTCCTTTGTAAATTGATATTGTCATGTCTGGAATATAAAAAAAATTTGAATTCGATGTTTAAATATATTAAATTCATTTATTATTTGATTAGGAATTTATTTACAAACATCCAAAGTGGAATAAGTGTGGTAGTGCTTAGAGGGACTTAAATTCAATAATCACTTTAATTTTAAGAAAAGAAAAAGGAATGATTGAGATGAAAAAACCAGAAAATTTGAATGAAACTTTGATTAATTTATACTGTTATAGTCATAGACAAAGCATAAAAATATAACTTAATAATAAAGCAAACTAAGACAACAAAATCATTTCATGTTTCTTTAATAATCACTCTGCATTTACCAAAAAGCAAAATAAAGCTATTCTTACACTACTGCACATCTTCATGAAGTCCCCAGCAGAATATTTTCTTTTTTCAAATAAAAAGAAAAAGAAAAATAAACACATACAGATTCCTCCCATCACCATGTGCATAAAGTCTGTGACAACAACAAACATTTCTTCTTCAATCCAAGCAAAGTATCCTCACTACACTCACAAACACATCTTCTTCAGCTCATTTCTTGATTTCTCTAAACCTATCTCAAAGATCAAAGCCATGCTCACCTTTTTTTTAATCATTTTCACATTAATCCATTGTAATTTTGCACTAGCTCATCGGAATCCATGCCGATCTTATTGCGGAAATATTACTATAGATTACCCTTTTTCACTTCAATATGGTTGTGGTCATCCTGGCTTTAGAGACCTCTTATTTTGCATAAATGACATACTAATGTTTCACGTAAGTTCAGGGTCTTATCGCGTACTCGAAATAGATTATGCTTATAATTCACTCACACTTCATGAGCCTCACTTGTCGAATTGCGAAACTATTGTGCTCGGCGGCAAAGGGAATGGGTTCGTTGTGGAGCCATGGCGGTCGCCGTACTTCAATCCAACTTCAGATAATGTGTTTCTGCTTATAGGTTGTTCAGCTAAATCACCACTCTTCCAAGGTTTCCCTGGAAAGCACTTACCATGCCGAAATGTTTCGGGCATGGGGTGTGAGGATTATTATAGGTGCCCAGCCTGGAGCCTAGTGGGGGGCCACAGGCCGCGTGTGGGTTCAAATTCGATGTTCGGGTCCGGACCACCGGAGTGTTGTGCTGTGGCATTTGAGGCTATTAAGGCAATCAACTTAAGTAAGCTTGAGTGTGAAGGGTATAGCAGTGCTTATAATCTAGCACCATTAAGGATTGATGGGCCTAGTGAATGGTCTTATGGCATAAGAGTGGAATATTCTGTGCAAGGAAATGAGGAACTATGCAGAGCTTGTGAAGCAACTGGTGGAACTTGTGGTTATGGCACTGATGGAATAAGACAAATGTGTATGTGTGGAGATTTCAATTCAACTTCAAATTGTGATTCAGGTAAAAGTTTTTATTTGAGATAAACCAATTGATAATAACATGTAGTTTATTAGCAAAAAAGCCGAAAATTTAATGGTTCGAGGACTTATCCAAAGTGAATCAATTCCTTTGCGGGAACTTCATGCACCGGATGCCCTCTATAACAGAATTAATTAGTTGATAATATGTCAATGTATTGATGGATTGATTTTATTTGCAGTTATTTCAGCAACAAGCAGAAGAAATTGGTACAGGTTGGACACGCTAGCAGGTAGTTCTAATGCCCTTTTCTTTTACCAATATTATTATTTATTTGTAATATATATTTATGTATATAAATATAGTATTGGAATTAAATTGCACTTTGTTGGCAATTATGCTACTAATACCTTCATTTTATGGCCAAGAATTACCTAATTCCATTTGTATTTTAGGTAGTTGACATTTCATATAATTGTGTATACATTTAAGAATATGTTACATACTCAGAATTAGTAATTGGTTGGTTTATAATATTTATATATTATACGATAACACTTTCAATTGCATGCATACAGATATAGTCTAATGGTAAATACATACCATGGCTCTTAGAAACCTTAGTTCTTAGAAAAAATTTACCAACTAAAAGCACAAATTTTGTCTATGAAGAGAAAAGCTTCTCTAATAATTTTGTTTTTCTTTAATCAAAAGCCAAATTAGAGCTAAATAGTATTATTAATTAGTTAAACATTTTATTTTCTGTTTTTGAAATGCATTGCAGGATTATTGATATGTGTATTAGCATGGATAGGTGTGAATCCCAGTTGAAAGAAAGAGCAAATGAAAGTGCAAATCTGTTTTTTACGCATACTATTACTTTGCGTAAATAAGGAGAGTGCATATTTTTGACAAAAAAAAAATATATATTATATAAATTAAATAGTATTCAAATATTTGTGATAGCTTATTTGGAATTATTTATTTTATTGTTTATATTATGTTATCCAGTTCATGGGTGTGGATTAATACATACTTTAACATTTGATATTTTAAATTTTATTGAATTTTTGGATGTAACTTTAAAGTTTACAAACTTGAGTTATTTAACATTTGAATTATATCATACTGACCATAAATATACAATAATATTTAAAGTGTACAAACAGTGATCAATTTAACATTTGCAAGTTACAAACCATGTAGATATGTTAGGTACTGATTTGAGCAGTCTTGTCTCCGCGCTTATTATTAAGATCATAATAATTAATAGCTTCAACAAGAAATCAGGAAGGCATATCATATGCTCTCACAAACAACCAGGCATAGAACCTGCAGCTTTAGCAATAGTATGGGCAACATTGTTTGCTGATTTTGTAACAAAAGCAAAAGACACTCCCACAAGCTCATTAATAGAGCGTTACAATCATCAATCAGCGACTATCTTGTTGAATTAAAACAAGACAAAACTTCTCCCAAAGTTGGATCTGTCATTCCTGCACATCGTAATAGCTGACCAGCACAACAATACCACTAGAATTTTGAATTATCATACCAAAACCATAGTACCGTCAGCCATTACACAAATGTCAATATTACACTTGAAAGAATCAACTGATGGAGATGGCCATAGAACTTCCGTCTGTTGTTCCACAATCTTGGAAGAATTTTACTGCGCCAATTACCATTCTCGCAAGACTAACCTGACTCTAGAAATTATAGACACATCTGAGCTTTCTAATTCCATAACATATCGTTCCTTGCAGTTCAATACTCCACAACAACATAAAAATTTCCTGTTTGTCCTGCATACGAGACTGCTGCAGTACCGCCACTAACCATACTTTCAATGAATTTATTGGCATCCAGCCTACGTTAGATAAAAACTAGGTATCTTTGGCAAGAACAAAATTACATAAAATATGCATTTCATCTTTATTCTCTAATCCAAAAACTTGACACAAAATCTGCACCTCTACATGCCTATGATTCGAATTGACATTACAAGGCAATGTATGTCTCAACAATCTCCAAATTAGAATTTTTTCCTTTCAACGAACTTGCACTGTCCAGATTTTTGAGCATAGAACTTGCTGATCAAGAAGATTGAGCCGCAGCTCTTGAATTGCAATTTGATACCCCTCCTTAACCACATACTCACCTCGACTATTGCCATTCCAAAACCAAACATCGGATTTGAATTAAGTGGAAGTGGAATCTGTAATATACATAAAGCATCCCTTTCAGTAAAGCTGGACCGAATCAAGTCACGATCCCATCTCCCTATCAATAATTAAATCAGTAACTCGAGTAAATTAATCAACCACATCACTACCTGTCTACACAACAGGTTTCTCACTCAGAAGCCAAGGATCTTGCCAAACGTTTATACACTGCCCATTACCCACTCTTAATCGAGCACCTCCTTTTAAAAATATGTCTATAAGCTAAAATTGCACGCCAAATCTGACTTGGGTTGTGTCCCAGTTCTACTTGAAATAAATTGCAGTCCTTAAAATATCTTGCTTTTAGGATCCGCGACACCAAAGCTTCTAGATATTTCAATAAATGCCATCCCCAAATTAAACTGGTGTAAGTCTCTATACCCAAGACCACATTGCATTTTGGGTATCACCCATTCTTCCCCAACGAAGCCACTTCATCCCTTTCCCATTTCCCAAGCCAGTATTCCAGAAAAAGCGCTCATTGCTGTTTTAATCTCTTTACAAGTTTCCATTGGTAAATGAATCAAACTCATATGATAATTCGGCATTGATTATGCTACTGTGCGAAGAAGAATATCTTTGCTAGCCATAGATAAACTCTTCGTTTTCCACCCCTTGATTCTTTTACAAACCTTCTCAACCACATAGTGAAAAACTTACTATTTTTCTCGACCAATAGTCGAAGGCATTCCAAGATAAGTACCATGACTATCTACTTCCTCCACACCTAAAGTTGTACGCAAAAAGTTTTGGTTTTCAATACTAGTATTAGGTGTAAACATCACAACAGATTAAGATAAGTTTACCTGCTGCCCAAAAGCCAATTCATAATCGAAAAGACATTTCTCTAATGCAGTAGCTTCCTCCACACAGGCTTTTGTAAAAAACAATGCATCATCTGCGAAAAATAAATGAGAGACCGAGATAACTCCCCTTGCCACTTGAGCCCCATGTATAATTAGGGATGGCAACGGATCGGATAATTTTTGTACCCGCTACGCTTTTTATCTGTTGGATAGTGATAATGGATAATGCGTGGGTACCGGTATATATATATATATACACAAAATTAGGCTTAAACAAGTTAGCTTTTAGTTAAAATTCTCTCAATACTTCTGTTGCACTACTATAGATTTATTACTATATAGTTGAAAATAATTTTATACATAGTTTCTATTTATGTTAACTTAAAAAATAAAATAATTAAACTCGTTTACATATAGTTTTTATTTTATACATACTCGTAACTTCTTTTAATATTTGTAAACTTTGTATTTTTTTTTTAAAATTTGTTGTTAGACAATTTATATTATTTATTAGGACATTATTCTTATTTGATAATTTAGATTTTAAGTCAATTTTAATACTATTATTAATTATAATACTTTAAAAATTATTATAAATAAATAAATGTAACCTGTCGGTAACCATTATCCATTGTAGGTAGGGGCAGATTGTGAAACTTGTAATTTTTTTACAGGGCGTGTAGGACGGGTAGTCTAAATTAAAAACTGGGGCCGGTAGTAGGGAAATTTGCAAGTTTTGAGCTAATCTACTTTCATATCCGTCTCTGATTGGAAAATTGGTCTCTAAGGTCCCTATTTTTATTTTTTTATTTTTTGGAAAAAAAGCCCCTCATGTTTGAAGAAAACCACTTTGGGATCCTTCTAACCAAAATAGTTAGTTTCACATGAAAAGACTAACATGCCTATTTTGATAGTTCTTTATTAATTATCTTAATTTTACAAAATTCGAAAATAAAAAATATTTTTGTTTTTTATTCTTTTATGTTTCTTGATGATTTTATTACACAATAATTTTTTTAATAACTAATTTTCTTTTATATTCAATATTTTCATAAAAGCATTTACCCAATATTTGTTTTTTCCTTATCCTTTCATCTTCCTCATCTCTGCATTTTCATTTCCACCATTATTACAGAATTAAGAACTCTAGCATCATTTTTCAAAACAAAATCTAGCAATCCCAAACAATTTCTCACAAAGTCTCATTCCTTTCAATACACCCAAAGCTTGGACTCCTTCTATCTCTCTATTGCCGCCGTCAAATAAGCCGTCGAACGGTTCACTAGTGGTGATTGCATTCCCACTTGATTATATCTGGTCTAGTTCATTCCATCATTTTGCCGCCGAGCTCATCTCTGAAACTAAACAATTGTTTTATGTACGTAACCTGTTCGAACAAATTCCTAACCCAAATGTCCACTGCTGGGTATAGGTCACTGGAACCTATTCTCGACGTGGGTACATCAAGAAGTTTTGGATTCTTCTTCGAAATGCAAAATGAATGATTAAGACCCAACAAGTTTGTTCTTCCAAAAGATTTTGGTCATCTTTTTTATTTAGAGAAAAGGAAGATTTTACGTTGTGTGATTTTGAGATTTTTATTTGATTTCTGATGTTTTGGTTGCATAAAAAATCGTAAACCAAAAACCGAACCGAAATGCGGTTAACCGATTAGTTTGATTTGGTTTTCGATGCTGGAATTTAGAAAACCGCATTTATTGGCTCGTTTTGCAGTTTTATGGTTCATGAACTGAACCGAATCAAAAACCAAAGTTAATATAAAACGTTCCCCTATTTTGCCGTTTGGTTGTGATAAAAATATATAAAAGTCAACTAACTTGTCTAAAATGATAATATCATTTCCATCTTCTTCTCCCACCCTCTCACTCAATCTTTCAAATCCCCTTTAAATCTATCTATTTTTTTTCCTTTTACTTTTTAATCTTTAATAATAGTACTACTTGTATCTTATTTGGCTTCTCTGATGATAAACATATCATATAATAGTAGGTTCTTTTTTTTTTTAATCCTTTTTTGTTTTAAATTGAGTTTCTGAAAATCCTAGCCTTCAATTTCATCCTTGTCCATATTGGCTTCATCATCATTTCCTCTGCTTGGATCAAGTACGTGGTGGTTAAAGTATTTTAAATATCTTTGTGTATGCTTTGCAAAAATGATTAAAATGAGTTAAATGATTTAAGATGAATTTTAAACCATTTATGGAAAATTTAAATAATGCTTAAGAAAAATATTATGTAGCTTTCACGTTACAAAAAGTTTAAGTTGGGTGTCCTCACATTATGATGTTGAAGTTATGAATTCAAATTCAAGTTACTCATATTTACTAGCAACGTGAAGGTAGTGTTATGCTGTACACCCATTTCACTATAGTTAATGTTTAATCAAAGTATTACTAAGCTAAAATTAAAGATATCTTCTGGTATAATATATTTATGATCAATTGAATATTTTTAACACAATTTTTCCATGATATAGAAAATAATATTTTAAATACCATGAATGTTCGAATCAATATTATTATTTTAAAAGATATGTTGTATCCCATTGAGTTTTATACTCAGCGTTAGTGTTTCATACTAAAGTAGATAAGAGAAAAAAGAATCTGTACAATAGTAAACAGAGCAAAGGAGATTTTAGAAACTTGTTGGGCCTACAATCAAGTGGGTTATTTTTACTTTGTTATATAATATGATGA
Organism: Croton setiger; assembly: GCA_948099555.1. Lineage (NCBI taxonomy): Eukaryota > Viridiplantae > Streptophyta > Magnoliopsida > Malpighiales > Euphorbiaceae > Croton > Croton setiger. Next base: position 23,827 of record CANUEY010094657.1, read on the forward strand.
AAATATTTATACTTATATTATGGTAATTAATGGATATTTAGCAGTGTGAGTAATGCTAGCACCATAGTATGCTAATGAATTTATGTATAATATGACGGTAAGATATACTATCAATGTGTTGGTATTTTGAAATTTTTTAATAAATAAACTTTTGTATATAAAAATTTATATTCTTATTTGATGAAAAAAAAAAAAATTAAACTGTGCTTGTAAGTTTTATTTAGAAAGCCAGATTATAAGTGGGACCGATGTGATCCCTCTGCCAACTTAAGAATTTACGTGGAATGATAATGTTTCCTAAGAGATTATTGTGGTCTTTCTCAAGTAGTTTCAAAGGTTTTAAATTAAGTATTGTTCAAAAATATTATAGACTAAGTCTACATAAAATATTTTAGATTCCGCTTTTTTTAAAGCAAAGGTTTTCGGTGTAAGAAATTCTTTTTTAGATTATATTAAAAAACTTATGTTACTAATGTTTTTAAATAAGTTTTGTACTTAGAAATAAAAATTTATCACAAAATTTTCAAGTAGTGTGATCACTAAAGTCTTTTCAAGAATTATACAAAGTCCATTATAGTTTATTCTACAAGTACATGATAAGCATCTGAAGAGTATATTACGGGAGTATGTACACCTTACGTAAGGGTAAAGGCGTTACACAATATTGTATTTTGTAGGATATACAGATTGATCAAGTGTTGGCTTATGGGAAAGAAGTAGGCAATCTTTATCTACTGAACTGTGACTCCTTTGATAAACCAGTTGTTTCTAGTTTCATTTCTAAATGTAATGATCATAATGATCACATTGACTATTTGTCACATGTAAGATTAGTGCATTTATCCCAATCAAGACAAAAATATGTTTTCAATATACCAAATTCTATGAATAAAATTAGTTGTTTAGTCTGTTTATTTCAAAACAACAAAGAATGTCATTTCTTATTAGTGAAAGTATTTCTAAACAATCTTTTAATCTAAGTCCATATGGACTTGTAGGGTCCTATGTAGTAAGATCAATTACTAGAGCTTATTACATGCTCATAATATTTGAAGATTACAGTAGATATACATGGACTTACATCTTATCTAACAAACAACAAGTTTATCATGCCATCAACAGTTTCCTTAGTCTTATTAAAACACAATTTCAAACCAAAACCAAGACTATAAGAATAGATAATGGCACAAAGTTTGTGAACCAAAACATTCAAAGAATATTTTAGATAAAAAGTATAGTTCATCAACTATCATGTCCCTGCACACCCCAAAAAAATGAAAGGGTGGAAAGGAAACACAAAAATCTCCTTAACATAGCTAGATCATTAATGATCCAAGCTAAAATACCTAAATACCTATGGTTAGAAATTTTGCTCATTGTTACCTACATTTCCAATAGAATACCTTCTGAGGTACTCAGCTAGAATTCACCCTACAAAACTCTTTTCTTAAAAAACCAGATCACTTTTTTTTTTTTTTAAAAGTTATTGGTTGTCTTTGTTTTTCTTCCAATACTAAACCTGTAAAAACCAAATTTGAGTCTGGATCACATCCCTGTGTCTTAATTGAGTTTGGTGTTTAGCAAAAGGGTTGCAAATTACTTGATTTAGAGACTAAACAACTATTAGTCTCTAGGATGTCATATTCACAGAATCATTGTTTCCTTACAAAAATCCTTCCCCAACCAAGTCTTTCAAGTTCACATGCCTATATGCATTGAGGAAGATGAATGCACAAATATGAATATGTCTGACTTACAAAATACAACACAATATGAACCAAGTGATGATGATCATCTACCTTTATCACAACAAGATCCAACAAAATCCAAAACACATGATATCATATAACCAATCATAATAACAAACAAAAACAATTCTCGCAATCATACCAAATTAGAATTCTGAAACATAATTCTTAACTTATGAAAGTTAAGTTCAAACATTACCTAATAACCAACAACCTCTAAGAAGAAGCATTAGGGTTAAGACTAAGCCTGCTTGGCATTCTGATCTTGTTATGTTGCCATAGAGTACTACTTATTATATATCTTTATATGCATAAAACACAAATATTAATGATCCCACAGCTTCTGAAACCCCTTATTTTACCAAAGACTACCTTGTTCTTATGCAAATGTAGCAAAAATCCATGAACCTACTTCTTATTTTCATGCTAAACATGATAGTAATTGGATTAATGTCGTGCAACATGCATTGAGTGCTTTAGAATTAAATAACACTTGTGTTTAGTTGACTTACTTAAGGGTAAGAAGGATATTTGCTCCAAAAGGGTTTATAGGGTCAAGTACAAAGCAGATGGGACTGTGGACGAATACAAGGCTAGGCTGGTAGCTAAAGGCTACAACCAAAAGCTAGGAGTTGACTATAATGACATTTTTAGTCCAGTGGCCAAAATGGTCACTGTAAGAATCCTACTGAATCTAGTTGCTACTCATTTTTTGTTTTTATATTAACTAGATGTTAACAATGCTTATAGGTAAATGAAGAATTATTCATGGTTCCTTCACAAAGGTATAATAAAGCTACTAAAGGGCAAGTGTGCAAACTAAACAGGTCCTTATATGGTCTCAAACAAGCTAGGAGGCAATGAAATAAAGAATTTACTGCTACACTTCTAGAATATGGTTTCTGTCAATCTCATAATGATTATTGCTTATTTTTTAAGGGGTGGCTTAGATGTTTTATTTCTAGTCTTATATGTGGATGATGTGTTAATTGTAAGACCATCAGAAATAGCAATCACATAATTAAAAACAGACATTTATAACAAATATACAATAAAAGATTTGAGTTCAGTCAAATACTTCCTAGGGCTAGAGATTATAAGATCAAATGATGATTTATGCCTATCACAATAAAAGTTTATTCAAGACCTACTCAAAGTTGAACACTGCTAAAGTAACTAACACACTAGCAGTACAGGGTTTGAAATTATTACTTGAGATAGGTGTTTCTCTTGTACACCTTGAAGTATATTAAAGATTAGTGGGTTGCCTTCTATACTTGAGCATCATAAGGCCAGATATTACTTTCAGTGTTCAGCAGCTTTCATGATTTCTTCAAAGTCCTTTTCAGGGCATCTTAAAGGCTCACTAGTACAAAAATGTCTATTTTCATCGTTTGTTTAGACAAGTAAATTTAAAGAGAATTACAATTAGGATTATAATGAAATTTATCAATTTAGTCATTTAGATTGCTTCACAAATTTGCTAACCACATAAAGAAAATAGGAAAATCAGTCAAAAGTATAAAAATTTATCAAATTAAATTTTAGAAAATTTTATTGTTTCATGATATTTAGAAATTTATAACCTTGAAAAGTTTGAACGTGATAACTATTTGGTTGGAGTGAGTTGATTAAAGAAATAAAAGTTTTCAAAAGTAGAAAATACTAATTGTTCGAGGCTACATACCCACTCTCTCTCTTGCACAATGGAACCAACTTTCCGAATTAAAAGCAAGGAAATACTTTTTTAATATTTTATCAAAATATAACTACATTAAATTTATAAATATTTTGTTTTTTAAAATGTAAAATAAATCTATTTTTAGAAACTTGAATTTAAATACCAAATATTCTCCAATCATATTTTTCAAAAAATAATTTTCTTATAATTATATTTTCAATAAATACATTTCTCGAAAGGTCGACCAAATTGAACAAAATGATAGCACAGTTAGTAGTATAGTTTTTATTTTGGTGTCATTCTTGCCATGCTGATTTCAAAACTAATTTACTTATAGAAAAAAAAAATAATATTCCGTCGTTTTGATGGAGAATTTTGTGCATAGGTTGTGCTAAAAAATAGAGAAAATTGATATTTTTAATAAAAATTGACAAGTTTGCCCTTTGTCTTGTAGCGAATGCCAAAAGGTGTGAAATATTGATTAATGAGATTTATATTTGGGTGCAATTTATGCAGGTGGGTGGCAGTGGGGCGTGTGTTGTATAGAATTAGAAATGTGAGTAAAAATTGTACTATTTTTGACAAAAGTTGACAAGTTTGCCCTTTGAATTATGAAATATTAAATAGTGAGATTTATTGTTCGGTGCAATTTATGCAGGTGGGTGGCAGTGGGTGTGTGTGGAGGAGCATGTTATATAGAATTAGAGATGCGACCTTAAACAATTGTTGAATACGAAGAGTAATTGTTATGAATGTTGTGCGTAATGTTTAAAAGTGGTGCATGACCGTTAATGGGAGCATCCAAATTGTTGTAAATCAATGTGTCACCGATAAACTAGAAAAATGACAAACATTTCACAAAATGATTGGGTTGTGAAAAATATTGTGATTTAGCAGAAGGAAAAAAAATGTTCAATCTCTGCTCTCTTAAATTTTATACATGCAATGCAAATATCTCATTAAATTCTGCACTTTCTTCAACTTACAGCTATTATTAACCAACACTGACTCAGTGTCTACCACCTTTTCTTACTTTGCACCCCTTGATACCGTCCCTCCATTTACAAGGGCAAAATAGTAAGTCCCTATTATTTCGGTTCAAAGGTAGTATTTACATTGATCAAATAAATATTATTTTATATTTATTTTTACAAATTATATTATTTTGTATTTTTTATTCATATATATAATTTTGTCTTTTACTTTTTCTCCATTTTATAATTGTATTGTCCATTCATTATTGGTCTAGCAAAAGTTATTGTTTAAATCTTAATAACTGAGGAGTTGCAGTTGATTATAGGATGAACAATCCTCCTATTCCCAGTTTTCTCTTTAATATCAAAACCTACCTCGCTCCACCTGTGATGGCTCACAATCGGCAATTGGATCTGTAATGGACCCACCCGTAAAAAGCCCCAAAAAATTTGCATCAAAATCGATCTTCCTTCATAGTCTCAGGATTAGGCAGCAAAAGCATAATATTAAGTATCAAATTCAAGGAAAACAAGCTCTCACCCAACCTGTCCCCTTTAGAGGATACAGGATAGTAATAAAAAGTTGCTGCAAGCAATTCTAGAACTAACATATTACTCACCACCCATAGCCATCAAAAACTCACCCTCACAAACCACATCACCTCCTACATAAGCCTTTCCTTCCATCTTTGCTATTCCAAAGCGTTTCTGCAGCTTGACGAGCGTCATTCTCATAACCAAGGTATCTCCTGCAATTACTGGTTTCCGAAACCTTACTTTGTCAATTCCCGCAAAGAAGAAATTGTCGCGTGATCCTCCAACTTCTGGTTGTAGCATAACCAAGCCACCAACTTGAGCCATTGCCTGGATTTATTATGATAACTTAAAATTACATTATGAATCATATGCAAATGGTATCTAGCTTTGCTGTATAGTGCCAAGCAAAATATGCACATTTTCATACACAATAGAATGAAAATGAAAAACTGATCCTCTCATAGCACACTATTTAAGCTTCTGTATGAAGAATACAAGTGAAAAAAATGAGGGTGTATCATGGTGCAAACTAGTTTCCACTGTCAGATTGTACAGCATTTTCTTGGTAAAGAAAACATGTAAAACAAGAACAAACACGAAATAATTCTAACACATTAGCTTTTCCAGAAGAATAGCTGACTGGTATTTCACCACCTGATTTTCTATGATTAAGTAGATGCTCAATCCACAAACATATATGTTCAATGTTTTTAACTTTGAAGAAAGTAATATCGGCTAATTGTCACCTCGGCTAATTGTCACCTCAAACATGATACTGCAGCAAATGGTTGACAAAACTTGGAGTATTACACCAATGATGTGGGTTTTGTGGGAAATGAAAACTAATACGAGAGAAGATCACAAAGTGTAGTTTAGCTAAATAAGTGGATTGCCAATTTTACTTGGGTTTGCTTGTAAAAATCACGCAAGTTCAAGTGTAACTCATCTCTTCCTCACAGAAATCTAGAACTAAACAAATACCTTAACTTAGAAGGAACAAAGGAAGAAAAAGGGTAAAAACTTTTAGAAAGAAACTACGAGACCAAGATGCCTTGGATTTGTTGCGAATACTAAAAAATTGAAGCAACAATTAGAACAAATACACAATTAAAAGTTCAAGACCATATGCAATAACGAAATTTAGGGCTCTACGAAACCTAGAAAATTAAAACCGGGCGCTTCTGCTCAATGGTCATAACATGAGTTCTTGTACTAAGAAGGAGTCAAGGATTCGCAATTAGGGTTACTAAAAACAAAAATCAATCCGAAAAGCAAAGATTTAACAAAGCAGCGAAAAAAAGATTCTAAGTAAACAACAGAACCGAACAATCAGACCAGGAGTCTGATCAATTACATAAAATCAAAAACAATATGACAAAATTTTAAGGGACAATTTCAGAAGAGAGAAAAAAAAAAAAAAACTTGGACATCGATCAGGCCATGAGTAACATCCAAATCATCCAAATAATCCAAATAGAACAAATCATGTAATAATTAGTACAAGGAACTCTAGGAAAGACTATAATTGGCAATTAAAGATATACCTCAACCATAAGAACACCAGGCATGATTGGTCTTTCAGGAAAATGGCCAGGAAAGAAATTGTCATTAATAGTGACATTCTTAATAGCAACAGCTGAAACTCCTGGAGTGTACTCAATCACTCTATCAACAAGGAGGAATGGAAACCTAAACAACAGCAAACAAACAAACAAGAAAACCCATTGAATAATGACCCCAAAAATCATTAAAAGACCATCAATTGAAATCTCTAGAAAATAAGCTAAACCCCAAGTTTAGGAAGTTCACCGGTGAGGCAAAATCTCACGAATCTGATTAATGTCCATTACTGTAGGATAAGCTGGATATTCTGCAAGTGAAAAAATGGGTAACTCTCAAATTCAAATGTAGTAATTTTAGAGAAGAAGCAATAAAGAAAAAGAAAAAGATGCATACTGAGCTCAATAGGAGTTTGTTCTTTGGGATCTTTAGCAGCATCAAGGGAACAATAGGTAGTAAAATAGCTCAAATTCTTGTTATCCTTGAACTGAGTATTACCGATATGAAATTTAGAAATTGGGAATGAAATGCGGGATATAGGAAAAGAATCAAAAGTGGGTCGGGAAGTATGAGCAGAAGAAGAAGAAGAAAGAAAGAGTGAATTAGCAAAAGAAGAGGCAGACATTGTGAAAATTGAAGAATCAAGAGATGGATTTGGAAATTTGAAGATGAGATTTGATTATAAAAAGCGAGCCTAGAGAAAGAAAGGAGGCGATTGAAACGAGGTTTCTCAGCGGAGAGTACAAAGCCTTGTTAACGTTGTTAGTTTGGTCATTTCATTACAGCGAGCCTTATTCTATTCTACTTCTACTTCTACTTCTACCTGTTTGCCCTGCTAATAAAACGACGTTGTCTAATTGCGTTTTTGTTTCATTTCAATTTTACTAATCTTTCTCTCGTAAAGTTCCTTCCACCTAATCTTTTGAATTTAGTCACTCTTTTTTAATATATACTAACTTGTTAACTCGTTTCATTGTTTGTAGTTAATTTTATTAATTATATATTATCAATAATAAAATTTATATAAAAATAATAAATTTTAGTTTAATATTATTAATTATGTTACGGGTAAAAGACCTAATTAAAAAAATTAATAAATTTCAAGAATTAAGATAAAATTTTATTTTGATATTTATATTTTTCATCTTTTTCTCTAAAGAAACTTTAATAAATTTGGTACAATCATGAATGCTGTGCATTGGTGGTTGTAGTTTTTTTTTTTAACATATTTTGCACACGTTATTTTATTTTATATTCTTGTTATTGATATTATAGTTAATTTGATTAACCAAAACTGAACCGACCAATCGGTTAATAACGATTTCGGTTTGACTCAGTTTGGTACATTAGTTTGGTGGATGTAGTTTTTTTCAACATACTTTGCACGTGTTATCTTATTTTATGTTATTGTTATTGATATTATAGTTAATTTGATTAATCACGAACTAAACCGACCAATCAATTAATAACGATTTCAGTTTGGCTCGTTAGTTTGGTGGATGTAGTTTTTTTTTTAACATACTTTGCACACATTATCTTATTTTATGTTTTTGTTATTGACATTATAATTAATTTGATTAACCACGAATTGAACCGACTAATCGGTTAATAACTATTTCGGTTTGGCTTGGTTCGGTATATTAGTTAAAATTTATTTATGTTAGAATAAGTTAGATAATAAATCCACCATTACTTTAATTATTTATCCATATGAATTCACTCTCCATCATCACTAATCAAGAATCTCATGATTTATATTTTTAAGCTCACCAAGTCTATTAAAAAGTCTACCATCAGCCATTTTCTGCACAATTTTCTTACTTTTATCTAAAAAAAAAAATTGTAATTACAAGTCTAAGAGCAACACAACAAAGGAGATTATAATAATAATAATTTTTATTAAATCAAAATAAAAATAACATTAACTTTTAGGTTTTGTTTATTTTAAAAAAAAAAATTTAGATAGATATATATGTACACCTAAAAATTATTTGTAGAAAAAAAATTTTCATTTATTAAATAAAATTTAGGAAAAATTAAGATTTCATTTATTAAATAAAATTTAGGAAAAATTAAGATTTTCTCCTTTTGTTGTATTTTAAAAAACAAATAATTTCATTTTGTCTATTTTTTGTCAAAATTAATTGTATAAATATCAAAATGTATTTACATGCCATTTCGAAAACAACTTTTTCTACAAACTGTTTATGACATGTTCAAAAATTATTTGGAAATAGTTCATAAAATTTTCATAAATCATTCATCGCATGTTAAAAAAATGTTCATAATATCAAATCTGTCATAGATATGTAAAATTTGTGTTCACAAAGTGTTCATATTTTGGTAATAGCAGAAGGGTCCTTTTGGTTCTTTTAAAACTTAAGACGGGTTTTTTCAAGGCCAAAAAACTTAAAGTGGGGATTATTTAGGTATTTTTTCAAATACCTTAATCTTTCAGCCCAAATAAGCCTAATTGGGTGAAAAATTAATTATACTAAAGGAAATATTGGTGATTAGCATTATTTAAAATTTAAGAGTATATAGGTGATTAATAAATTTAGTAAATAATACTATTTTATGTTCATTTAACAATTTTCCCTTAATTTAAAAAAATTAATTAAATAATACATTAACTAATTAAAGTTTGGTATCAGTAAACTTCTTTTTCTACCCTTGGAAAAACTTGACCGCCACCATTAATGCAGGTAGCATCCACCACCATTTGTACACGAAAGCCAAGAATTGTCGTCCGCAAGCCATGCTAATGGTCACGCCACACTTGAACTATCGCTGGCCCTTCGATCCAATCGTGACAAGGGTTCGTCGTTCAAAAGTCATGAAAAATAATGTTCTTCTCTTTATTTCGAACTGCTTCAAAAACTAGAAATATAGCACCGTTAGACCTGAATCGAGAAAATATTTTTTCTATAGTGGCAATGGCATTTATTTGACAAAAACCAAAGAAAAGAAGGAATAAGATTAATTTCATCAAAATTACATCCTGCTCTCTGAAATATTTTAATCTTTTAAGTTAGGCCCTTTTATGGACTAAAATGTTAAAATACTATATTATTTAGGTCTTTAAATGTAAAATTAATATTTATATATACTTATGGTGATTTATATACTCCTTAGTATATACTTACAATAACTTATATACTTTTCAGTATATAAATATTTTATTTATATAATAGATCAAAGAACTCGGTATATAAAATCAATGTTTATGTACTGACCAGTATATAAATTTAAATTTTTACATACTAATTGGTTGTTTATATACTGATTTATATATATTTATGTTATGGTAATTTAAATACTCTATAACAACCCTATATCTATATGCGTCATTAATAAAAAAAAATTAAATTTTTTTAAAAAAAATACACTACATTTACTATAATTTAAAACAATTGTCACGTGTCATAACTTAAAACACATAATATTTACATTTATAATAGTATATTTTTCAATATCATGCTTATACAATATTTTACATAAATTTAATAAAAATAATTATACATGTGGATGCATTTAGGAGGAGAGGTCATAGACTTTAGCTGACCGACCTATGAAAATCAAGTGTAAAATGTTTTGCACTTCACATTGTGTCCTAGTCTGACATGAGAAATAAGAACCCGAAACATAAATCGAAATTTTGATGCGCCACATACTCAACAAGTATAAACTATAATCATCACAAATACATAATAATCACAAATCCATAACAATGAACAATAACATCAATATGCACATGCTTATGTCATATGAGTCCATTAAATTTCGTTTCCATCAAGCCAAGTATTACCTCGGGAATTTCATATATCATATAATATATGGTTGGTCAGTATCAAGATCTTATATGACCCAAAGGTCCCTTTATAAATCATATGTCAACCCATAAGTCCTGCCTGTAAAATCATATAATGACCCGTGGGTTCCGCCTGTGAAATTTTGCGAATACAAGTCAAAATGGTCACAACTTCTTTATTAAGTCTTGTATGAATGTTTTTGTATGACCTCTGTATATATATATTATTATCATAATTTCCAATATAACCAAATGATCGGGCTTCAGTACCAATCCAAACAATTAATCAACATATAATCTATATCAATAAAAAATTAATTTATCGGGCTTCAGTACCGATCCAAACAAATATCAATATATAATCCATATCAATAAAGTCAATTGATCGGGTTTCAGTACTGATCCAAATAAATAATCATGAAATAATCAATTTTGATAAAATCAATTGATCGGGTTTCAGTATCGATTCAATTAAATAATCAACATATAATCAATAATTTCACAAAAGCAAATCATAATATACTTAAAGTTTATACTTACTTCAAAAACAAAACTGAATTTAGACCTTGGGTCGTTTTTCTCGCTCTCCTCCTATATTGAATGGTCTTATATAAATTATATATAATCTTTCATTTTTCTTCATTTATATTTCATATGAAATAAAATGCATGACTTAGTATTTATTCTCTTTTTATCATATTAATCATACTTATAAAATATTTTTATTTCATTTGAATTTTAACTTCCGATGTATGTGTACTATATTTAAAATATTTAATAAGACTATTTGTGTTTAATATTAAACTCAATTTATCATATATTAATTATATTTAACAATATTTATCATAATTAAATTAAATTAATTGACCAATTAGTCCAATTCATAAAATAAATTTTAATTCAACCCAAAAGGACTCAATTGTATAAGTTTTAAAGTTTCTAGGAATTCAATTGAAGTGTGACAGTGAATTTAGGGTCAATTTACAATATTTAGAATTTAATTAGGCGAAGACACCTAATTGAAAAAAATTAAAAGTTATATATGACTCAATTGCAAGCGCTTCAGAACTTTAGGGGGACCAAAATATACTTTGCTAATCTGGAAGGACTAAATTGAAAAGAATTAAAAATTTCTGTAAAAACTCAATTGCATAAACTTATAACTTCAGGGACTGTAACATCCCAAAAAAATCAAACATCATATGTGACATCATTGTAAACATAAGTGCATTTTTACACTTGCTGCATAAACATAATTTTAATTTGAATTTTCTTAAATGCAAAGAAATTAAATACATGTGAATATTATAAGAGATTAAGTTAAACTAGATGAACAAACTAACTTTTTAAGATTTGTTTACTGTCAGTTTACATAAACGTGGTTACGTATAGAGTTTTATTCGTCACGATCGATAAAACGTCGTTTGTGTGAATAATTTTAAAAGAATATCATTATGAAACTAAATGAAATAAAAAGTAAATGTACTATAATATTATATTTATTTTGAAAACCGTATTTTTATGATGACGTCGTAAATTTTGGTTTCCGTCGATATTACCGAGGTACCGATGTCAATATTGGGCGCCAATCGGACCGTGAAAGAAAACGAGCTAGAAAACAGAAAGAAAGAAAGAGAAACAGAAACAAAGGAAAGAAAGGAAAAAGAGAGAAAAGAGAGAAGAGAAGGAAAAAGAAGAGGAAGAAAGAAAGCTCAATTGATTCCTAGACGTTTGATAGGATATAAGAATAGAATAAGGAGGAGAAAAGAGAGAGAACAAGACAGAAAAAGAAAGAAATCAGAAGGTAAATAAAAATAGAGGAAAGAAAGAACAGAAAGAAAAAAAGAAGAAAAATATGAAAAAACTTGTGCATGGGTGATTGTGGGACCTTGGAGTGGTTTGTGTTGAGGCTCAGGAGGCCATCGATTGTGAAGGAACGCTGGAAAACACATGGAAAATCATTGGGAAGCCATGGTTACTGTTTTGTGAATGGTAACCATGTTGCATAGGGTGCGTTGAAGAAGGCGACTCAAAACGAAAGCAGGCATTGCATTTTGAGGAAAATTTCCCCCTAGGTACTTGAATTTGGTAAAATTACATTTTGGTCCTTAAAGTTTATAAGTTTATGCAATTTAGGTGCATCGAGTATGTGAGGGTAGCGGGAAAAACAACCCAGGACCCGACCTTGTTTGCAATTGTAAGGTAAGTGTAAACTTACATATATTGTTTGAAATAAATTGTTTTGTGAAATAATTGGTCATATATGGACTTAACAGTTTGGACCGGTACTAAAGCCCGGTCAATTGAATTTATTGTTATTAAATATATGATGTTTAAATTGCTTAGACTGGTTGTTGACGCTTGATTTTTTCCCTAAGAAAAAAAATAGAAAATGCCCAATAAAAAAAGAAAAAAATTTTAATTAAATGTTTTTCAATTGATTTTAATCTTAAGTTTAAAATTAATTAAGTGTTTTTATTTTATTCCATTTTAATTAATTTTCATTTTCATTTTTAATTTTGTTATGTCTTATTTGAAAGAAAAGAAAAGAATTAGAAAGAAAAGAAAAAAAAAAGAAAGAAAGAAAAAAAAGGTAAGAAAAGAATAAGGAAAAAAAAAGAAGGCAAAGTTTGAATCGAACCAAATTGGTTTGATTCAAAGCTTTCTCCACTAACTTAAAATAGAAACCCAAAAATTTGTGTTTATACCTTAAACGACAGTCATTTTGATTCAGTGAAAACAAAAAAGAAAAGAACCTATAATGAACGAAGACTGAGGAAATGAAGGAAGGAAAATTGAAGACAAAAACGAAGATGAAGGATGAAAAAAGAATGAGAACCAAAGGGAAAATTCAAAAGAAAACAGAAAAGAGAGGAAAAGTAAGGTTAAGGAGCGTAAGGGATAAGGACAAGAAAGAATAGAGACCACTCCGAAAAAGGGGGGAGAGTCTGTAGTTGGATGGACTAAATGAGGAAGAAGATGAGCATGGAAGACTGGCTTTCTGGAGCCTATAAAGGCAAAGGAGGCTCTAATTCCAAGTGGAGAGGTTGGGAATTCTAGAAAGAGAATTCAAGATTGAGAGAGAAATCAGTAAGAGTGCTTCCTCATCTTTTTAGGGTGTGAGTTTCTATTTCACAAATTTGGGAAATTAGAATTAAGGGTTCTTTTCTGTAAATTGGGGATTAGGGAATTTTAATTCTAGGCTCCAATTCCTTGTTTCTCTGATTCCTGGTTCCAATTTCAAAATCAATTTGAAATTAGGAACTAGTTTTAGAAAGTACATTTCAGAAATATTTTCAATCCTTTTGTTGTAATTATGAGTGTGATTTTGTAAGACATTCAGGGAATTTTCCTATTGAGCTTAAATCAAAGGAATTTGAAGGCTTAGCCTAAGATACGTTTCATTTCAGTTTCAATTTTATATCTTAAATATGTATGTGTTTGTTTGGGATCCTGAATAAGCGCTTGACTTACTCAATTATGTGTTTTAGTTCTTCTACTTCTTTAGTTTCACATTTTAAATGTTGTTTATATGCTGTTTGTGTTTAATTAAAAGTCACTACGCTTCTGCCTTAAAGCTCTGAAATAGATTGAATCTGTTGGATTCATGTATGCTTTTGCTTTTTCATCTGGCTTTTTTTTCGAAGATCAAGTCATTGTTAGTCTAGTTTTTGTTGGAAATTTGTTCTAAATCTTCCAAACTTTAAAATCCGCTTAGGGTATACTCTTCCATGTTCATCTCATGTTTTTAATTCCAGCTTTTCGTTTTCACCTGCCACTTTCCTATTCTGTTTTAAAATTTTAGCTCACCTAATTTTGAGGAACCAAAATGTTTAGGCTTAAACCTTTAATGCTACCTTAATGTTTTGTTATTTACGACCCAATGTATATGATAACTGTGCATGGTTTATTGATGTTATTATTTTAGGTTGACGTCTATATGTGCAGCTGTGGTTCATAAATGATTTATGAAAAAATGATCCTTATATGAATGTTGTGAAGTCTGTGTGGGTTCATATAGGAAATCATGCATATGGTTTAAACATTCATCTGTACCTATTGTTAAACTGTCCACTGTCTCTATATGTTTCTGTTCCCTTCCTTGATTAGTTTCTATTTTGTTAATTCATAACTTTGTCTGCCTATTTCTGCCTTTCTGTTTATAATTATTTTACTTCACTAGTTTTTTATTTGTTTCTATTCACAACCTCATGATCAAACTGTGGAATACTGTCAAACATTTGTTACTGTTGCTTTAAGGTCTTTTATGGTTCATGTTTGAGATTGCTATATCAAGGTTCCTGTTGACGCTCGATTTTTGCCCCCTAAAAATAACCGATGATGATCAATGCTCCACGCTCGAAATATCCAGAATCCCTCTCGATCCAATTTGTTGTTCCTCAAAATTTCAAAGAATTTAATCTCTCATGTATTTTTTAAGAAAATTCTTAAAGTCTCCTCCTATTTTCTTCTAAAAAAAAGGGGATTTAATCAAATAATAATTAAATTACCAATTTCAAAATATATGAAAAATAAAATATTTCGAAATTATTTTATTTTCTCCTTGTGTTAACGAGTTTAAGTTATTTTGGTGGTCAATTTTTAATTTTAGTGGGGTTAGAAATTAAGAACTGATTAAAAATTGGATTGATTTTGGAGAAATAAGTAGAATTGGGCGAAATTGAAAGAAATTGGAAGTTTGTAGGAAATTATGGGGAAGGAAAGATATAATTGAGGACGGAGCAGGACTTGTGGGGGTGAAAGTATAATTTCTGAAAGATAGAAGGACGGGAACATAAGATGCCATAAACAGCGTCGTTCCACTTAATTCAGAAACAAAAAAACATAAAATTAAACGAAATAAACAAAATCAAAAACAGAAGGGGTCGTCGAAACAAAATCGAAAGAAAGGGGAACAGAATCCCTAAACGAAAACGAAAACGAATCTGAGGAATTGAATTTGAACCAGATATGAACAGAGGGAGAGTGTAGCGTCCTCTCTTATACCTTTCGTTATAAAACATGTCATATTTTTTTTTAATACTTATAACACCATTTTAATTATCACGTTAAACTATACTATCATATAATAACTTAACATATAACATACATCTACCAGATATCAATTATAATCAAATATTAAACATACAAAAATAACTATTACTTATTTACATGTCATTAAGTCATATTAACCCAAATTTAATAAACATATACATATACATGCCAAACTATAAAAGTAATGCTATATAGGAATAGCATTAAACAAAATACTATATGCAACTAGTGCAGATGATGTGACGAGAGGAAGAGAGGCCTAGGCTTCAGCTGTACCAACCTGAGTAATAGACCTGTGAAGTCTCAGTACTTCACTCAAAATAGCTAACCTGAAAAACATAATATGCGTTTTGTATGAGTTGCAAAACTCAGCAAGTGCTAAGCAAAGTATATATAACAAATAAGGCAATTTATCACATATAATAATATCAATCATTTTCAGGTTACATATATCATTTAATACAAGCTATAATAGCAAATGCATAATGACATGTCATTTCTTAT
>CANUEY010094696.1:0-68506 GCA_948099555.1 Croton setiger
TGAAAGGAAAAATAGAATCCTCCTTGAAATTACTAGAGCTATGATGATTGAGTCTAAAGTACCTCAACAATATTGGTCTGAAGCAGTTTCTACAGCCACATATCTAGTTAACCGTCTTCCTACCAAAAGTCTCCAACTTAATACTCATCTAGATACCTTATCTTCCTTTGTCAGTCTACCTTCAGTATTATCCTTGCCACATTGTGTCTTTGGGTGTATTGTTTATGTTCATGTTCCTAGAAGTAGTCGAACTAAGTTGGATCCTTGTGCGATTAAATGCATATTTATTGGCAATGGGCCAAATCAAAAAGGGTATCAGTGTTTTGATCCGATTTCCAATAGACTGTCTATTACCATGGATTGTGACTTTATTGAGACAGAATACTACTTTCAAAACCAATTAAGCGGCCAGGGGGAGAATTCTAACCAAAATTTTGACCCGTTGAATTGGATACCCAGTCCAATTCTATCTGAAGTTGTCCTAACAGGACAAGTAGGTGGTCCCACCGATTCAACTTCGGACAACATGGAACAGTCTGAAATAGCTACAGTGCCAACAGACAATATATCTTCTCTGCTTGAGGTTAGTGATTCTCATTCAGAAATGTCTCCCTCAGATATTCCTGTTACTAACCCTGTAGCTTCAGAAGAACCACAAACAGGCAGATATGTCTTACCTCCTAGAAGAAACAGAGTGGTCCCACCTAAGAGGTATGAACCAGAATATGAGCCTCGTAATTCGAAATACCCAGTGACAAACTTGGTAATGAGGAACTTATCTAGTATGGCAAAAGGATTCGAAGCCTCCTTATATTTTGCAAATATTCCAAGATCAGTGGAGGAAGTGCAGAATGATCACAGGTGGAGACAAGCTATGAAAGAGGAAATGAATGCTCTAGAAAGAAATGACACTTGGAAAAAATGCAAAATACCAACAGGAAAAAAACCAGTTGGTTGTAAATGGGTTTTTTCTATTAAACATAGAGCAGATGGAACAGCGGAGAGATACAAAGCTAGATTGGTGGCTAAAGGGTATACCCAGACATATGGGATTGACTATTCAGAGACTTTTTCACCAGTAGCCAAAATTGATACCATTAGGGTACTACTATCGGTGGCAACAAACAAAGACTAGCCTTTACATCAATTTGATGTGAAAAATGCTTTCTTTCATGGTGATTTAGAGGAGGATGTTTATATGAAAGCTCCACCAGGCTTTTCAAAGAGCTTTAAAGCTCAAAAAGGATGCAAGCTTAAGAAGGCACTATATGGCTTAAAACAATCTCCTCGTGCTTGGTTTGGAAGGTTCACTTCTGCTATGAAAAGATATGAGTATCACCAAAGCAACTCTGATCACACACTTTTCCTAAAAAGAAGAAGGGAAATGGTAACTTGTCTTATCATATATGTAGAAGACATGATTATTATAGGAAATTATCAAGAAGAGATTGTAGACTTACGAGATAAACTCTTTAAAGAATTTGAGATGAAAGACCTGGGCAAACTAAGATATTTTTTGGGGATTGAAGTTCTCAGGTCTCAGAAGGGAATCTTCATCTCACAAAGGAAATATATTATCGATCTTCTAGCTGAGACAAGTATGTTAGACTGCAAGATGATTGAAACACTTATGGTGGTTAACCATGGATTGAAGATTACTGAATGAGCCGAGTTGGCAAACAAAGGGCAATACAAAAGACTGGTTGGAAAACTGATTTATTTATCTCTTACCTGTCCAGATATTGGTTATGTTGTTGGAGTTGTGAGCCAGTTTATGCACAAGCCACAGGTAGAACATCTAGAAGTAGTTCTCAGGATCATTCGGTACCTAAAGGACTCATCTGGGAAGGGGGTCTTATTCCGGAGAAACGACCATCTGGATATACAGGCCTTCACTGATGCAGATTGGGCAGGGAATACTATTGGCAGAAGGTTAACCTCAGGGTATTTCACAATGGTTGGAAACAATTTGGTTACCTGGAGGAGTAAAAAACAAAAAGTAGTAGCTTTATCCAGTGCTGAAGCAGAGTTTCGAGAAATTGCTCGTGGTTTGGCTGAAGTACTTTGGATAAAGAAACTACTGACAGAAATAGGCTTTCCTCCAAATACTGCGTGTAAATTGTTTGGCTGAAGTACTTTGGATAAAGAAACTACTGACAGAACAAAGCATGTGGAAGTTGATAGACATTTCATTAAGGAGAAATTAGAAAATGGAGGTATATGTTTTTCGTTTGTTCAATCTGAAGGTCAACTGGCGGACATTCTCACTAAAGCAGTTCCTGGTACTATATTTAATCGTTGTTTGGTCAAGTTGGGCGTAAATGACTCCATGGTCCAACTTGAGGGGGAGTGAAGGAATGCTAGTAAGGAAAGGAAAAATAGAAAATAGAATTTTATTAATATAATGATTTGATTATAATCAGTTTCCTCAAAGGGTTACAATTCGTTTCCCATTAATATTAGGACAATATAAACCTCTATATAAACTGTACAAAATTTGCTAGAATAATCAAGTTCTTCAATTAATTCTTCATCATCTTCTTCTTCTTTTTCTTATGTTATTGATTCAACAGGTTTTACCCTTCTTCTTTCCACTGTTCTTCTCTCTTAAAAACAAAATCTTGCATTTCTCTATTAAAAAAGTAAACATTTTTTGCAAAGGCTAAATTAGGCCTTCTTTCAGGCATTGTCTTCTCCCTCCACCGCCATCTATCCGCTGCTGCACCACCGCCGGCACTCATTATCCTTCTACAAAACCAAATGAGCCAGCTGATAATTAAACGAGTTGTTAACAAACTGCAATTTCAAACTCGTTAACAGCTTGTTTAATTTTATTTTTGCCTGAAATATATATTAAATTATTGTTTTTAGTTTCGAATGTCATATTTATTGTAATATAATGACTAATTAATGCTTAAAAAATAATTTGTATCTAACTATTAACCTACAATTTCTTTCTTTTTCTTTTTAGGATTTTAAAGAAAATGAGTCATTTATGAGCTACTTAAAACTTGACTTGATAAAAGAATGTTTAAAAACTAAACAAGCAGCTCGAAAAGTGTGAATTATTGATGATAATTATTTTTTTTACTGTAATTGACATATTTAAATATGGATGGAAAAGTAAACTGTAATCAAATTTCAATAAATGAAATTGAAAATATTTTGGAAATTCATATGAATTTAATGATTTTAATGAACTGAAGAATTAAAATATCTAATGATAATAAAATAGAGAGATAAAAAAATATTAAAAATAAGAGACTAAAGTTCTAATATGTGACTAGATGTAGCCAACTGTTCGCAATAATAAGGAACCAAACCGTGATAAACTGCAAACTAATTTATCAAAGAATTGAACTGTGAGGAACCAAGCTGTAACGATAGGTAGATTCAGGTTCGAAAAAATTTTGAACTGTTGATTTGCAGTTCACTAAACCAAACTAGATACTTTTGAAATACTTGTAAAACGAGAGGCTAAACTGTCGGTTTGCAAATTGCCCTTGGACCTCCTATGAATTGAGAGGCCAAATCGCTCGAATCATGCTTGAACTGAAATGAGGTTGGAATGTGAACCGCCCTAATGACAATTTGGTTTAAGATCAAGATGGCATCATCCAATAGTCCCTTGTTAAAATGAAGGGTAAAAAACAAACAAATTAGAACAAGAAAACAAAAGAGTCCTTGACCAAGAATATAGGCCATAGAGTAAGCTGATAGGCAAACGGACGTAGCCCCAACTTTATATATGCTACTCTAACCTATCAGGCATCACTATGCTTAATGAAGATAAGAAGAAATGCCAGATTTTGGGCCAAAGGTAGTGCTTTCTCCGCTTTTACAAAAGAAAATGCAGCCACCCAATAAAAACAAAATTATTTGCATCGTTGATGTGGGTAGTGACACGGACAAACGTTCTATTTATGCCTAAACAATTATGATCTTAATCTCCTTCAAGATTTTTCATTTCTCATATTCATCATTTTAATTGCAATAGTGTTATAGATATGATAAATACTTATTTCACAAATCAAGCCTACTAACTCACGCAAATTATAGTCCGATTCTATGCATATTGCACATGGTGTGATACGTAAATATTAATGATCCAATTTAATCTAAATTTTTTGGCTTGTGAGATTTCAAAAAGTGATACAACTAATCAATAGGTTTAACATTTTTTTTCATATCCAAACGGAAATCTAACCTCTCATATTGATTAAGTTTGGAAATGCCCATACCGCTCTTATTATTGTCTTTATGTGTTACCCTTTAAATTGCTTCTAATGTCAAATGCTTATATAGTAAAATTACGATTTTCTTCCTATATTTTACCATCTTTAACGACTGTCTCTTTATACCTTTATGTTTTCGTTTCCTCTAATGATTCTCTCCTTCTGTCAAAATTCTAACTAGGTTAATTTATTATTTTAACCCTATGTTTATTATTTTTATAAATTAAAAAAAATTGAAAAAAGAAAAATGTGTTTTCTCCCTCGCCTCTGCCATCGCCATCTCATCACCATCACCACTACCTTTGCTAGCCAGCACCATCACCACCACCTCCGCCTCTGAAGAGTCGCACATAGTGAATGGAATAGAGCAACGGAGATATGAATTGGTTAAACCTCAAATTGCAGAAGATATGAAAGTGGTGTTGCGATTTTCTAACTTCCTGATGTTCATCGTCTGAGCTCTGATTCGATCAGTAAACAAGATGGAAGCTGCTGGTGATTGATTGGAGCAGAAGCTAGCTTGAACGTGACGGTGGTTTGGACAAGAACGAAAGACAAATGGCTCTGGGGTTTCCACCGACGGCGGTGATGCAGAAATCGAAACAGGTAGCGGCGGGTTTCAATTATGGACTTTCATTTGATAAGGAATCGAAAGGTGGAGAAGACCAACAGAGGTTGGTTGTGGTGTGCCACTTTGGTGTTTGTCGGCATGGTGATTCTGAGCAGTTTTATTGTGGATTGATTCTAGAGGTGGGTGGTGTGCTGATCGGTAGTGGGCGGAGTTTGGGTCGCGATTTCAAAGTGGAGATGATGGTTTTTGATCGGAACAATAGGGTTTGGGGATTGACGAGCGGTGAAAGGTGGTGGGTGCAGAGGATGAAACGGAAAAAGAGAATGGTGTTTGGGTAGTCTTGATCAGTGATGAATAACAAAATTGCTTTTGGTTGGTGGTGACGGTGGTGGGATGGTGACGGCAGAGGTGGAGGCAAGCTTTTCTTTTTTTTTTTTTTAATTTATAAATAATAAATAAAAATAATAAAATAATAAATCTAAGGTTGAAATGTAAATTAACTCAATTTTAATAGAAAATGGTGAGAATTTTGAAAAAAAAAATTAGATTTTAATACAATGAAAAAATCGTTAAATATTTAGATGGAAACGATGACAAGGAATAAACTTACAAGATTATGAACTCTATAGTAAAGTTATAAATAGAAAGATGCAGCATAAGCAAGAGTACTAGTAGAGTTACAAGTGTGTTCTAATATCATGAGAGCATGGAGTAGATGCTTGACCCAAAGATACAAAGGCAGCAAGAGAATCAATAAGGCAATGAAGACAGAATATGATGTGACACTGTTCCACTAAATTCATTAGTACACTACTAATTACTCATCCTGCATGCTACTGCTTTCCATTATTTTTGGCAACACATTATTAGTCAAACACAAAAAGAAGCTTATTTTACCCTCATACGACATAAAAGTAACTCCATTTTCACCTTTTAAGACACATTTTCTATTCTCTTAAAACAATAATCATCTTTCTTAATCCATTTTTGAAGCTGGGTTAGCTCAAAATGGCTACCACTGTTTAAATAAAGCCTATTACATAACTTGCTCCCAAATAGTTTAGCACTTAAGTCACTTCTTAATCATAAGCCTATCATATAAATCAACATTTAAATCTAGTCTCCAAGTCCAAATAAACGATTCTAATAGCATAAATAAAAACCCAAAAAAAAAAAACATCTGATGAATGATGATTCATTCAGTGGACCCCACATTACGAAATACATTGCACAAACTAATAATAATTCACACCACATTTTATTTTTGCCTTAATAAGGACATGTACGTTACAAACTTCCATACAATACATAAGACAACAAAACAAATAACAACAAATTTTTGAGGTTTCACACCCCTCCATTTATTACCAACTTCACATGATGCCACTAACAATATTCTACCCACCACTCACGTGTAAGTAAAGTGAGACCCAAGCTTTTTTCTAACTAATAAGCTAACTTCCCTTAATAGAGCTTAATTAATGCCACCATGATTGTGTAGGAGGGTAATGAAAATAAGACCAAATGTGCTTACTATAAGATAATAATCACAAAGAGGGACCCAAACCAGCAATGTTACCTAACGCGCATGCACAAATTCCTTACATTATTACATAGGCTTCTCAACAATTGCTCTCTTCCTCCTTTTACAGCATAGCATAGCCCACCATTTTTGTGCATCATCCCATGCGTTCAAATCTTTTTATGACTTGTTAAGCCTTTAATCCACAATAAAGCTAAAATATAATCATTTCTGGCTGGTCAACAAACTAAACTCCAATTTTTCTCTTGCAGAATGCAGAGAGTTTATTGGCACGTTGTGCACAGGTCCCTCTTGAACATAAAAGTTCAAAAAAAAAAAAAAAAAAAAGCAACCCCACATTAGAAAAAGATAGTATAGTGATTTCAAACTCATCAATCATTCAACCCCGTGAATTAGAATTCTTTGGTTGATACTTTGCTTCATTCATTCATCCAGCCATCCATATGCTTCCACACACCCACTACCAACATCATAATCAATTGCTAAATGTGATTAATGCCTTGAATTTTGGCTTTATGCTTCAAAGCCTTCAAGTAATCAATTGCTACATCAAGGATTAACAATGGGTCCTTTTCCTTTGTACCAGGGATTATGCTCTCCAGAATTTTTAATGTTGCTCGAACCTTATCCTTTTTCGTTTGTTTGTCGCCAATCATTTCCTCTTCTTCGTTTTGGCCTCCTATCACATAGCTTGAATTTGCATCATCATTGTCCTCATCGTGCACATGAACTCCGGCTACTTTTTTCAAGTTACATGTGTCCACTAGTGATGATCTTTTGAACCCACCATCAAGCAATTTCTGCCTTTTGTTTTGGCAATCAGAATCAGCAACTTCCTCTGTCATTTCTTCTACTTGTCCTCGCTTTCCATAACTTGTTATCGGCAAGGGAGAATGGCCAGTGCTTGTAACTTCATCATCATCTCCATCATCATAAGATTCATAACCACTATCGTCATCATAGCAAAGCAATGCATTGATTTCTTCAGTGTCTTCATGCATCTCACTTTCTTCACCGCTCAAGTGATTCTGATCTGATACTTCCTGTAGCTTCGGAACTGTGAAATTGATTTGAACCATCTTTGCCGCTGCTCGTTCTTCATGGCACACAAAAGATCCATGAATAGGCTTTGTAGCAGCAACAGTTGGTTTCAGAGCATTAGGGGGAAATGAACTATATATTAACTTTGTTTCATTCCCAGACTGGTCAAAAATAACAAATTTCCGCTGGCTTCCAGGGGCTGCATTTGATGGAGCCTCCCCAGCAAACACATTATTATAAAACTTAGAAAGGTTCTCTCTAAGATATGGGTTTAATGCAGGAACACAATTCTGAATGCTAGGGGGTGAATTCAAAGGTAAGCCTTGGGGTCCATTGCTTTGTTGTGCCCTCAAACTTGGAAGACCTGGAAATACAGCCCCTGGCATCATCATATTTGCAGAAAGTTGTTGCAAGCCAGGGTTCAATCTTGCAGGCAAACATCCTGGTTGCGCAGGGTCAACGGATGTGTTCATGCAATTGAAATTTGGCAATTGCCAATTGCAATGTGGTGGGAACAGCCAAGGAGTATTGGTCTTAACCATCCAAGAGTCAGTATTACCTGCATTATAAGAAAATAAAAGACATAAAAAATAAAGAACTATTTCTTATCTTAGCCTCAGAACCAGTAAGGTGATTCCAAAACATACCAAGATTTGAGCTTTGATGTGTAAAATGGAACAATATTGCTGCTTCTTTCAGGGACAATGGAATGAAACAAGGAAAAAAGGAAAAAACTACAACTTGCAGCTTGAAATTAATACGCAAATGTGCAACCAACCTACGTGACAGGTTTAAGCAAGTGTCTGAAGTACTCAGCCTGGAAAAATAAACAGAAACATGGAAAGAATCATTCATGGGTTCAAAATTATTATCAAAACGACAAAAAAAAGGACTCTTTGCAAGAATCAGTAAGAAACGCAAGTTAATGGCACCATAAAATCAATGATTAAGCAAGCATATAGAACATGAAACACTAACCTGGCAATCCTGTAATGGTTGATAGCATGCAATAATTCTGACTATTATAGTTGGTTTTCCAGCAATTCCATTCTCATACTTCAATGCCCGAAATCTTGTTTGACTTGCTGCTTGGCACACCATAACTTTTTTTTTAACCCTCAGAATTAAAAACTAATGCAGATATGTTTGATGCCACAAAACAAAACTGAACACAGGAAACCTTGACTTGGAGATGAAAAATAGATCAGATTATTAGTAAAACAAAGTGGAGGATGAAATGGAATTTGAACTAGAAATCAGAGTGAATATGAACTAGGAAAGTAGTAGGAACTTCAAATGAACTAGCTTTTTTAAGTGTCTTAACTAATCCAGCAGGTAAACAGAAAAAAACAAATTGATTGGATAAAGAGCAGTTTGGAAGGTAGTGAGAAGACAATGGTCTAAAGATTAAGAATTTTGCAGGAGACAATTTACAGAATGACTCTGCAATACAAGTTCAGGCGAACAACATTGCGGAAAATATCAACCGATCGACTTAACCAAGGCATATTGTTGGCTTTCTCTCCACAATTAATTTATCCCAGATACCAAGCAATATATATTTCCAAAAGTCCTGCAAAGATAATTAAACACAAACTTAGATGGTTAGAAATATGACCACAGAGACAGACTCTACTGCTACCACAGTCTATATAAAGGGTTTCTCATCTAAGACCTTAAATAATCACTTGAATAGCATGGTTAAAAAACTTGAATGCCATATTTGGCAAATGAACTTGGAAAAAACTGCCATTAAATGACTTATTAGCAGATTAACAGATCAATTTGGAATGGCAAAAAGATTATGTATGCCATGTCCAATTTGAAAGCAAAACCCATAAACAGCAGGATTAAGATTAACTGACTTTTATCTTTTCTCAAATATAAATTAATGTATGCATATGACTGAGATTTCAAATACTCCAAATCACCAAAACTCTAACAAGAAATCTCCTTATGCTCATGTTTTTCATTTCATTTCCCAAATTTCTCAGTAGCCAAGCAGAAGACAAGAGAAAATTTCATCAAGAAACGGAACCAAGCATATCAAGATTCAAGAAAGGTAAAGGAAAAAATACTACAAAATTTGTACTTATATTGACAGTGCCTTCAATTGATAAAAGCATAAGAAGTCAGTCTCACCTTCAGGTAAATTAATTAAAACCACGAACTTTAGACTAGCTAACTCTGATTCTAACCAAAAAAAAATTCACAACAATAAGTCCTACAGAAACCCTGTGACTGAAAAGATGGGTAACCCAAAAAATTAAATAAATAAACCCATCATGTGAAAGCAAAATTAAAGCTCAAAATCAAGCAGAAAGGTTTCAAGACTGATGATATATTCAATAACTTCATCTACAATCCTAAGTTTCTATTGCAGTCTAATAATAATCAATGAAAAAAAAAGTTTAAAAAAAAAACCCCACAAAATCATTGATAAAATCAGCTCCAATTTAACTTTGAAATGTTTCAAAAATCAGATAGAAAGCAATCCCAAAACCAAAAGAAGATAAAGAAAAAAAAAGAGAGGAAACAATAAAGATGTAATAAAATTACTCACAGAGAAAAATTAAACTTATTTCTGTGCTCAGATCCAAAGGAAGAGAAGGAGAGAATTTGACTGGATCCGGAAGGTTGCAGAGAGAAAGATAAGAGAAGAAGAGTAAAGTGTAGTACAAATGAAATGAGTTTAACGAGGAATGGTACGATTAATATAGAAAATTAATATTTGACCTTCTTGTTCTTGCCGTTCCGTTCCGTTTATAATTTTGAACTGTTTTAAATAGTATTTGACAATGGTTAAGTTAACCTGACATTAACTGCTAGTCTACCGTTGATTCAGGAACTCAATCCCAAAGAAACCGAATGGAAATAGAGATCCGTTCCGTCTTCGTTTACGTACACCGTCCTGAACTTTCTCATATTTCAATCAAACCCCTCCAATATTTAGGCATTGTTAATTGTACCCCTCTAGTTGAGAAAAATATACCAATTCTTGGAATTAATTTAATTAATTTTTTCTTTTTTTCTTTTTTTGTGTTCAAGAATAAACCAATGTAACTTGATTCACAATTTGACAACTTGGTAGGATAGACTAAAAATTTAATTTTACAGATGACTAATATACTGGTTTTTGAAAAATAATTGCTTTTTTTTTATTTTTTTATTTTTGCCCTAATTGTAATTTTATTGTCAAAAAGATGTAATTTCAAAAAGGGGAAAGATGTGGATTCGCGCACACAAGGGTGAAAATGGCTCGAAAGACTGTTTTTAGTGTAAATCGACAGATTTGCACCCCTTGCACAGGCATCATACAGGAGTGAGAATCCAAGTGTTTTCAGTCGAGTTTCGGCGACGAATTCGTTGAGTTGCAATGAAGGTTCATTGGCAAAAATGGTGTTTATTGTTGTCTGTGATTTTTGGTGAGTAGGGCTGCAAACGAGCCGAGCCGTTCGCGAGCGGCTCGGTGGTCGCTCGATAAAAGCTCGACTCGAGGCTCGGATCGATAATAAACGAGCCGAGCTTGAGCCAAAAATTTAAGCTCGTTTAATAAACGAGCCGAGCTCGAGCCGAGCAGTTAGGCTCGCAAGTCGGCTTGCGAACAGCTCGTTTAAAAAAGCTCGCGAGTAGCTCGTTTAATCGGCTCGCGAGCTGCTTGTTAAATAAGCTCACGAGCGTATCAAAACGATTAATTTTGGTACCAAATCAAAAAATATGCTTCAGTCAAGCTACCCGTCTCTCCACTTCATTTTTTGTTATTTCATTTCTCTTTCACTGAAACTGCTATTTTCATTTTCTCACTGAAACGACATTAAAAATGAATGTTCTTGATTTTTAACTAACTCTTAACGAGTTCGAACACGAGCTCGAATAACAACAGGAAACGAGTTCGAGCTTATTTGTGAGCTAAAACTCAAACTCAAGATGAGCTCGAATGCAAGCTTATTTGCGAGCTCAAACTCGAGCTAAAATAGCAACATAAAACAGCCAAGCTCACGAGCTTAAAATAAGGCAAGCTCTTGAGTTTCAAAAACCATCCAAGCTCGCGATCCGAGCTCGAGCTCGTGAAATTTAACACGAGCTCCGCTCGAGCTTGAGCTCGTGGAATTTAACACGAGCTCGAGCTCGTGAAATTTTAAATGAGCCGAGCTCGAGCAGCACAATACTCGGCTCGGCTCGTTTGCAGCCCTATTGATGAGAATCAAAGTTTTTGACGTAGGCTAGCCAATATGTAGCAGATGTGATTTCGACTACTACCCGGTCAAATCCAGTCAGTTACCATTGAAATTCGGACGAAAATTTTGGTTTTCGTCTCGCTAAAAACTGAGGAAGTCAGAATTTTCATTGGACCATAAAAAAATAAAAAGGCTGGGAAAATACTGTGCACTTGTCAGATAATATATATATATATATATATATATATACTTATATATATATATATAGAAAAAAAATGACATCTTCTGTTATTATTTTCAATTATGTGGTATTAAAAACTCTTGTTGTTTTTAAATATTTTAGCCATTATTTTTACTAAGTTGTTCATTTTTATATATATCTCTTTGTTATATATGAGCTTTAGGTTTTTTTTTCTCTAAATTATAGTACTTTGTGTAACATGGATTTATGGTTGGGATTTGGATATAAATTTGCAAAATAATAATAATTATAATTTTGTTTTTTTCTTTTAAATTATAAAGAGGCCCAATGGTCGAACAAACATTATGAACCATATGACATAAGGTGATTCTCCTTGTAGACTGCACAACAGTTTGTGCTAAATTAGCAACCAAATATGGTTTGGAGAAATCAAATTCATAATCTCCACTTCTTATTGTATAATGATAAGCAAGAAAACCAATTGAATTATACATGGTCATTGCTGTGCTGGCCTAGAAAAATAGTCGGGCTTCAATCTGTGGTAATTGTAACCGACCCATTCATGGCCTGATCCACCTTGGCCCAACCCATAACAGGACATATGACCCGTGAACCGTCAAAAGTAGGCTAACCCGCCGATGCATATATATATATTTTTTTACAAAACTTCCGGGCGAACCTTTGGAACCGAACCAGTTGAACCGTCGGGCTTCTGATCGTTGGGAACCCACCATGAACCACTGTGTTGAACCATCGGGCCTAACATGTGGACCCTCTAGTTTGACAATCATTTGGTCAACCCGCAACAAACTAGTGGGCCAGACCGTGGTTCATGCCCGCTGGGCCTGAGCGGGCTAAACGTTATTTAAGGGTTGTTTGGGGCAAAAAATTTAATTTTTGTGACCAAATTTCCATCTCAACTGCTATAAACAGTCATATTTCAAGGGTATTTTTGTCCAGTTTTATAATTTTTCACTATAAATATGAAGTCATCTGAATCGAATTTTTCACACTAAAACTTCTTCTAATATCTACTCTCTCAATTAATTCTAAAGTTCTAATTGTCTCTTCTACTCTCAATTAATCTCTAATATTCCGATTATTTAGTTGCTAATACTGTTTTTATATTTTTTTTCTCCTATTACTCTTAATTCTTAGTTATTTTTTATTATCCTAAATTTAAAAAATGTTTCCACCTTAATCAAGTGTCATCGAAGGAAGGGGAAAAGAGCCGGAAATTCAAGAAGAAATCATGCATGATTTTTTTGATTTTCCTCTAGATTCTATAAGAGCTCACATGTGTATTGGCGGAGTTCTGATTAATTCTCCAACATTGGTGGATGATTACACTACTCAGAGTCACAATAACAAAAAACAAATATGTCGCTACTACCGCTACAACAACAACAAATGGATGCCAAAACAGGACAAGAGCAACATATTTCCTAACGACATATAAGTGATGTGCCGCAACACTTTAGAAAAGAAGCCATTGGAAATAATGAATGACTCCAAATTTGCAAATATTGTAGCATTCACTATAAATGGAAGACAATAGGAGGATATGTTACAATGAAGCGGCATTTGGAGGCAAAACATCCAACCAAGTTTTCGTAAAAAAAAGAAAACTCAAGTGCAAATTTTCGAGTATGCTTCTTCTAAAAATGCTATTTTCAATTTTAATAAAAGAGATTATAAAAAAAACTTAGCTGAAATGATATGTGTGGAAAAATTAAGTTTTAGTTTTGCTAAAAATATGGATTTATTAAATTTTTGAAAATGTGTGTTAATCCTCTTACAAGTGTGTTGCTAAAAATATTGCTAAAAGGACTATTATTACTTTATTTAAAGAAAAGAAAAAATTTTAATTGATCAATATGTTGCTATGGATGACCATATGTCTACTTGTTCTGATATTTTGGCATAATCACTCATACAAGAGTGTAACTATACATTAGATTGATAATGACTGACAAATTTTAAAAAAAAAAAAATTATTGTTTATACTTTTGATGAAAAACATAATACATCTAATATTAAAATTATATATAGTATTTTAGATGAATATAAATTAGTTAAAAAAATACTTACTATTTCATTTGATAATACTGCATTTAATATTGCATTCATTCACTAATTAAAAGAAATTGAGCGAAAATTTTTTCACATTAGATGTGCATGTCAAGTTTTAAATTATGTGTTCAAGAAGTTTTAAAATATTTAGAAGTATATATTAATCCTTTTAAAAAAGCTATTAAACATTTATATAGATATAATAGGTTAATGAAAAATTGGTTTAAATTTTTTCAACAAAATAATTTGATTGCAACTAAATTTCATCGTGATATTTTGTATAGGTGGAATTCAACATATACTTTATTATTACAATCATGTGTTTATAAAGATATGTTTTTGTGCTTTTTATAATTCAAGGTAATCATGATATTGAAATTTACCCACAGAGTTGAAAAATTTGTTCTAAAATTATTAATTTATTGTAAGTTTTCAATAATGCAACATTTACCTTTAGTTATGTATATAAATCAACTCTCATCTCTATCTTCAATGTAGTGTTAATAGCGTTGATAGATTGCATATGTTTAAAAATGAATCAAATTTGATTGATGGTTGTGGTTATGAAAAAGAAATGGTTGAATTATTTTAAAAATATTGCACCTCTATTTTTGGTTGCTATTGTTTTTTATTTTAGGTGTAGAATTGATGTGTTAGAAACAATTTTAGATATTTATTATGAAAACTTGAATTTATCTGTTGATGAACAAGTTAAATGTTAGAAAAATAGTTGATGATACTAGACAAAGTATTCACGAATCACATTTAGAATTTTCAAATAATATTGCTTCGGCTACTACTAAAACTGGAGGAAGTTTGACTCCCGGCCAATTGAGAGGAGGATCAATTCAAAATAAAATGTCTCTCATTTATTTCCAATGTCAAGGAGCTTGTGGAAGTTTTTTTTTTTTTTTTTTTTTCAGAACTTGACAAATATTTGTCCACAAAATTTGAATTTGTAGGTGAGGTGACCAAACCTTTCAAGTTTGATATTTTTAAATGGTGGAGCCAATAAGAAAGAAATTTCCATTTACTTGCGAAATATGGTGAAAGTCTTGATGGCGCCGTCAACATAGCAATCGAGCAAGTTTTCGTTGCTGACAGACTAATATTGTCCAATCCAATTCTAGTTCATCGTCTCGCTGGATTGTGGCGCGCCCGGGCTTCGGCCCGAACTGGCCGTGGCCTCTTCTAAATGAAGTTGGCCAAGTTTATTGTTTTTTCATAGTGGTGTCTATCAAAATTTGAATTAATTGATATAAGTGAGTGATATGTTTTGAATGGATAAGAAAATCTTTCATAAAATATCCATCAATCTCTCCTCAACAACTCCACAAACCAAAAACTCACTTTTAATTTTTTTCAAAAAAGAAAAATATCTTTTAATGATAATAACTTTAACTATCCTAAATAATAATAATAATAACTTAACCAAAACTAATAATAACAATAACATGCTAAAATAATAAAGCATGAATGAAACACATTAACGTGTGCCAAATCACACTCATACCTACATATTCACTTCATTCATGCCTAATTTCAAATCATCATTATCAAATGAATCTCTTTTCTTTTCTCATTCCAACAAAAAAAAAAAAACCCGATATTAATTAGTTCAGTATCTTCTAGGTAAAATATTAAGTACATACTAAAATATTTAAATATTAACAAATTCATCAATTTTTAGAAAAATGCAATTTTGACGGAAGAATTTTACTAATTTTATCAAAATTAAGTCTACTATAATTTAAAAATCCGAGTTAATAGGTGAGAATTGCTCAATTTTAAACCTTCTAATCCTAATGAATTGAGAAAAAAAAAAAAAACTATGCTGGGTGGTTTGGTATATATGTCTCCTAATAATATGGAAAACAATTCAAATGTTCAATTTTTCAAGTTTATAGTGCTTAATTAGCATTTAACCAAAGCCCTTTTCTCTTTTCCCTTTTCTTTTACTGCTTATTTTTAATGATGAAAAGAATAATAATAAATAATTTGTTGAGTGTGTCAATCCAAAGCTGTAATGCACTTGCTCTCACGTTACCTTAAATTAATTAGTTAGTTAAATTATAAAATTAATTATCTTTCCTCTTTTAAGCTATGATTAATGTAACTTTAGCGAAGTAATTAGGGCCAAACTTGTGCTTAATCAACAAGTAATTTGTTGAGAAAACCAGGAAGAATGGTGAAGTTAGTGGTGGAGGACTAACAAGTAGTGCTTAATTATATGTCAATATTTGTGAAAATAATTGACTCAAGCAATTTAATTGAATTGAAAAGTTAAAAAAGCAAAACCTAATCATGATAAATTAGCAATTATTATTATATTAATAATCCTTTAGTGCTTAATTACCCATCTTATTGCATATCCTTTGCTTTTGTCATTGAATGCTGACTGCAGTTTGAATTTCTTATTCTCATTGGATTTTTCAAGTGTAATTAGGTGGTGTACAAGTTAAATTCCATTTTCTTTAATACAAGCAATGGTGATGGCTTATTGAAACTCAACTCTCACAATCATTTAACTTTTAAATTACTTTACCTTCTTACCAATTAAATTATGGTATCAATTATTATGATTAGTTTTTATGTGCAGTTAGTGCTCATTTTAGTCCCTGAACTTAGTAAATATGTTCTAATTATGACAAAAGCAACTTTTTTGTTGTTGCAAATGAGTCCTTAAGCTTGGCAAATATTACCAATTTGATCCTTTTTGCCATTTTTATTTTTATTTTATTTGATTTATTAAAAATTTTCGTATCTTTTCAAATATTAATTTATTATCAATTACTAAAATTTAATATTATTAATCACTAATTTATTTTTTAAGAGTGGCACCTGCACCTGTTCATACTTCACAATTCACAACAGTTCCAAATCTTGGACCAACAGCAGCTGCTCCATCGGTACAGAGAGTATAAGTGACACAATTAAGTTATTAAACTCGCTACTGTTTTGTAGGAGAAAATCAATTTGATATGAATAAACATGTGCCCCTACCAAAGAAGAGAATCGAGACATGGGATTTCTCTTTATGATAGAACTAGAACCGCTATATGAGTGAGTTTGATTTTAATTCATCAATTCTGATGTATAACTTTTTCTTGTATTATTACTTGCAATCCTCAACTTTTAACGGTAACTGAAAATATTTAGTACTAATAATAATTTTTGAAATTTGGTAATCGATATATAATTTGATTAATCAGTTTGATAATCAGTACTGGTTACGAAATATAATACAAAATGTTTTCTACATTCCAAAATACAATCCAAAATGGCTCATTTTTAATTCTCCTGCTGAGGAAAAGTTTGAACTTCAAAGCAACACCAATGCCTAGCTTCTACCAGGAACCTCCTCCACCTAAGCTGGAGCTAAAAAAGGCAAGTATTGTCCATGTTGTTCTAGCTAGCTAAGACAAGTTCGGGGATCTTCACCCATGCACTGCATTTTAGTTTGACAAAAATAATGCTTTTCTTAAGGCATCTCTTGATTGTTTTTGTGGCTTTTCCTATCTCTTGTGGGCTAGCACTATTCTTTATTGACTAGCCATATGGTTTTTTTTAATTGATGCAGCATCTTCTATGGATTCTGAAGGAAATAATAGTGAAAGTAGTCGACCAGCACGACTGAGTTTAAATGAGAAAGTGTCTGCAATTCGTATTTCCAAAAGAAGCTGCAAGGAAAATCCCTTCCTAAACTGCCTTCCCAAAAATCCAGTTTATCCACCGAAACAAATGACGGAAAACATCAACTAAAGCAACAAATGTGGAAAACCCCACCACCTCTGAAGATGCATTTCCTACTCAAAAGCGGGAAGCGGTTCCAAGGGCTCCAGCTAGTGAAGAAACTGAAGTCCAAACAAACAACGCGGTTGTGGTTGGAAATCAAGTCGGGCCAACCATAGTGCAAGAAGGTATCGCTTCAGAGCTATAATCGAGAGCTTCAGAAAGAAGCATTGGAATTGGACACTCGTACAGACCTTGAATCCATGTTGTTGTTAAATAAAAGAGATGGAGACTCCAAACATTTTCTCACAACGAAGACGTGAAAGGATTTTGCTGTATGGATTGTGATGTCGTGTTTGTCGGTCAAAACTAAAAAATAGTCAGCAGCTTTGGTTGTTTTGTGTGCTATGCCTTGCTTTTGGAGGTCGTTGAATTCTTCTTCTTCTGGTTAGCGTTTTATTATAATTCTTCATTCTGCTTGCAGCATTGTATGTTATCATTTTGCTAAAGTTGAAAATCCTTATTTATGTTGTTAAGCATCATTATAATCTCGTCCTATGCGGCTTGCTTATATTGAAAAAATTGTATTCTCATATATACCTTTTTCAATTCTTCCTCATCCTTGATAGTTTATTCCAAGAACTTATTAAGTATACTTTTTGAGTTGAAGGTTATTTTATTTTGCAACTTAGTTAAGCAAAACTGCATCCCAAGAATACTGGACTCCATTATGGTCCACGCTGTGATCTTTGCTTCTTATTACATGATTTTCTCCTTTTTCTTTTTCTTAGCTATGAAATGATGAGTTACATGTTGCATTCATAATACATCCAAAAGCTAGTTAACACCAACATTTATAAGCTCTTTGCAAGAGCATTAACTGCCCAGTTGCATGTGGGACTTCATTTTAGATATTCATTTTAACATTTATAAGCTATCATTTACGTTTTTTTAAGTTCTTTTTTGTTATCAAGTAGAAACAGACAAGATATTGTTTAAAATTAATTGAAGTTGATGATTTCAAATGATATGCACACGTGCAGATGAAGTACTGTTCTGAGAACATCAAGCCTCTCATTCGCTTCTCTTCAAGAAAACTATTGGAAGCTTTATTCCGAAAGATAACCCTTTTGGTAAGGTGAGCTTTCACTTTTACTTTCTCTTTTCATATATGTTGTTTGTGTTCATTTTCATGGCAGTCAATGACATTTTATGATTCTGATGGTGTTAGCCAATTTCATGTAGTAGTAGTCTATTGGTCGCATCATTTCATAAATTAAGATTGGTTACCAGATGCTTGTTGATTTGAAATATTGTAGTGTAAAATTCCTAGACATATGGAATATAAGACGATGCAAAGATTGAAATTTTGACATTGAGTTATAAGTTAAACGCAAGATCAAGAGAAAAATATAACCAAAAATCAAAAATTAGTGAAGATAAGCATGAGTTGCAGACTGGGTCATGAATAGAAGCATTATCTTTATATATATTCAAGGAACAATCTCACAAGCCTGTGTATTGCTCCAGTCACACCCACTACTCTCCCTTCTCTGTCATTCTCGCATCCACTATTTTTCTCAAAACAAAGATGAATTTTCTTGCCGCCTTAAAGTTTTAAGAAAGAATTAAAGGTTGCTCTGGCAATAACAAAAACTGCTCTAACAATAACGCCACCCATTATATATTTAAGCAACAATTTTATTATTACATACTTATTTTTTAAAATTAAATAATTAAAAATTAATAAAATAAATACAATTAAAACCCATATACTCTTAAAAACCCAAAAACTTGATTATTAAATAAGAGAAGAAAAGAAAAGAGGATTTCATGCATTAAATTAAATGCAAAAGGACATATCATCTTTTTTTTTTTGGCTGAAATTATAATTTCATCAAGTCATAAACTACTAACAAAAACGAGGGAAAGAGAATAAATTAGTTATAAAAAGTCTGGTCCTATAATTTTGTATATTTTATTTAAGAATTCTATAAGTGAAAATTTTCATATGGTAAAGAACAATTTAGGTTTGAATTTTTATTTTTATTTTTTTTTTGAAAATCTTTATAATGATCGATGATATTTAAATACAATAATGTTATAAGAAGGTTAATTGTTGAACGAATTAAAATATTAACAAAATAATTATTAATTACTTGAAAGTTGAATTGAAATTTCAAATAATTTATATTACATTTCATGGTTTTTTAAAATTTTATAAAAGTATAGATCTTGTTTATATGTAAAATAATTTGTAACGTTTATTTTTATACGAATTTAAAATTTATTATCCATAATGTGATGAATTTTTAAATAAATTATATTTAAGTGAATTGGATTATAAATTAAATTTCTATAATTGCTTTTAAGTAAATAGCTCTAGATTTCTGGATGAGATAGATAGAAATTAGAAACTAAGGCCTACCAATGCAAACAACTACACCATATTAATTAGTACAACTTGTTCTAGGTGTAATGAAACAGATGCAGTCAAATTATTAACAAACCATAATATAATGGCTTGAACTGCTCAAATAAATGTACATTTGTACCCTTTGAACTACCCTACAACATTATTGAACCACAAATTGCAAGTCCTCTCATATCTTATATGCTATCAAATTTCTCCATTTAATCTAAATTAGGCTTCCCTCCAAGGTAACACTTCTTTGTTTGATTACTCAAATGGTATGATTTTATCCTTTTAACACCTTCAGATCATATATAGTAGTAATAAGTTTCCATCCCATACAATGGGTTTTAATCAAAAAAATTTAATTTGTATTATAAATTACATATGCAATAAGATTAGCATCTAATTTTCAGTACTTTTTAATTTATGATACAGTTGGCCTTTTTCATCAAAAGCCACTATTTTGACTAAGTAACTGCTTCAGAAATGAATGTGAACGTGTTAAGTACCGACTACAAAAATAGATATTTATACTATGACTTTTCATCAAAACTGCTTTTAAAATCGGTTATGAGCTAAAAGTTTAGCTCACTTTTGATTTTATAATTCTAAAAAATCGAAATTAAATACAGATGCAGTAAATGAAAATAGAATAATAAAAGAGAATTAAATGAAAGTAGATTAATTTGCTAGCAAAATTTAAAGTGCGGAAAAGACAAGTAGCAAGAAGAATAAAGACTTTAATAAAAATTGTAATGGAAATTATAATGAATCCTTATATTATTTGATCAATAACTCGAAAGCAAATACGTATAACAAAGACAAACAAAGCAGTAAAATGCATTTCAGCATTCACATACTGGAAAAATCATAACACATTAACCACTAGAGCTTAAAAATACGTCTGATGGAGTCTACAGATTGTATGAAAGTGAGAAGCAGAAGTATAAGTGCAGCAACGGTTCCAGTTCCTCTCCAAATATTGCTAAAATACACACTTCTCATATTAGCCACAGTATTATACCAAAGATTCTCATAATGGTCATTAAGCTCTACACTTAGATCATAAAAACAAGACCCAGATGTTCTAATTTCAAGACAAAGCTTATTGATCAAATCTGCCACCGATTTGCACTCTCCAAGCAAATTAGTAATAATACCATTTCGAATAAGCAAGTCCACATCATTCTCAGTATCCACTAGAAAATCCAATATCATTATATACTCGCAAATGTATGGATCATTTGGGTAATGACACTGTTCAAAAGCCATCAGATTTCTAATTACAGATTCTGTGCCATTATTAACTTCAAAGCTTGGCATTTTCAGCTCCCCACCTTCAAATTTCATGTCAAGAGGCCAAGCTTTTTTATCCACCTTGAATTTAACTCCTGCTTCATGTAATTTTGTAGCACTGTAAAGGCTTTTTACACTAACACTACCAGTTTTTGAAACAGGGTGTTTGTTGGATCTTGATTTTCTAACAAGATCAGTGAAATGAAATGGGTTTTCTTCCATTTCTTTTCCTTTTACAGTTTCATTGTCGTTGGGTTCGCTTTGGCAGGAGAACCATTTGGTAATCCAAAAACCATAAAAGAATGAGAAGCAATCGAAAGAAATTACCTGTTTACGATCTTCAACTTCAGGGGGAAGCAAGTATTCTGATAAGTTCAAGCGCACAAGTGAAAGGAATCCAGAATTTCCAGTAGCAAATTCATATAATTTCTCAAGAACAAAATAAGGCAATTGATTTTCAAGCAATATAAGATCATCTAATATAGCATGTTCGCGCGATGATTTGCCTAATATATAATCCGCCTTGTAATTTTCAACTAATCCTATCAAACTTTCTCCTCTTCTCAAGAAAAACTCAATTATAAACACAGCATCTAGTAGAATCATTTTCACAAACACATTGGAGTCATGTAGCTCAAATGTCTGGTCATAACAACGGTGGATTTTTACTTCCCATTCTTTAATTTTCTGAGCAAGATCAGCCCATTTTTTACCTGTTCTGCTGCAGAATTCACCAAGATATCTGATTTTGTGGCTGTGCATGGGTTTCAGGGATTCTCGATGGTGGTGAAAAGGGCCAATTGAGATCATTTGAGGAGTGTAGGCAGATGGGTTTATTGCTCGAAGTTTTCTTGGAACTTTGTAAATGCAAATTTCAGGCCATAAAGCTGGTTGCGATATTAAATCCTCCAAGTTTTCAGGAATGTCAATGACTAATAGCTTTGTTTTTTTATGTTTAAAATCAAGCGAACCATTTTCTTTACCATTATTCTCCTCCATCTGCACCATATCAGAAATCTTCATCAGCTCAATTTCATGCTCAAACAAATCAACATATTAATTATTAAGTGGATCAAAGCTTGTTGATCGATTCTCAAATTTATAAAAATTAAGAGATACATACAAACAAAAGAGAAAAAAAAAACATCATTTTTAGAACTAACCTCAAGTTGATTATAGATCTGTGGGTAAGAAGAACCGCAAATTAATCTCAAATGCATGCTTCTTCACTAACCAATTCACCATATTTATACAGCGCGCAGTAGCTCTCTTCTAAATAATGCAACGTTAAAGCGACAAAGATGAGTTAGGTACGTACATCGAATGCACCTTTTTCTCCAAACAGTTTGGTTCAGTCTCAGAACTTTACTCTTTATTACTATTATTGTTTGTTTCTCCATAATTCAATCATCCCTCGGAAACAAAACAATAATGCAATTATGTTCACATGCACTTTAACAAACAAATTCAACAAAATATCTTCGAACTTACTTTCTGTCAGATTTACGAACGTTTCAATTCTAAATTTGAGTTTTATAGGGAGTTCGCAGGTTTCTGTCAGATTTTCGTATGTTTCTTTCTTGATGGGGTAATCTAATCTTTCCGGTTGTACTACGAGAGCATTGATTTTTGGGAGTTCTAACGAAAATTTAGTACTTTCCACTCTTTTTTCTTCAATCTTTTAGTATCCTCACGCGTATTTATACAGGTAATACAAATTTTTATTTTAATCAAAACCAAAAAAGAAAAAAAAAAGAGAAATGAAAAAAAGTTCGAACTTCCTATCATTTTGAAAGAAATTTCCTCCTATCATTTAAAAATTGTCCCTGTATTTTAACAAATTTTACATTTTTGTCATTCTGTTTAAAAAAAAAAAAAACATTTTTGTCCTCCTAATTTAATTCTGTTGGACAATAAAATTCTTCCGTTAACTTTTTATCATTTTTTCATTTCTTTAAACTAAGACATCATTCAACCGCTTCTCTATAATCCATCATGTTTTTTCTTTCTCCATAAACCCTATACTCAAGTACATTATAATATGACAATGATACACTAAATATAAAACATAACAAAATGAGAAAACAACACAGAACAGAATAAAATAGAACTTGGTATATACTTATAATGCATTCCTTCACTTTTTAAGTTTCCGGATTGGGCAAATAAAGATTTCCTTTGGATTCCTCTTGTGATCTTGCAAGAATCCATTCACAACTCCTATCTAGCAACCTAGAAACCACTGAAGAAGTAGAAGAACTAGGCGATGATGAAGATCAAGAAGATACACTTTTCTTCGTAATATAACACTCTTTTCGGCATATGAATGTTGTCCTAAATGACGCGGATACTTATGAAATGACAAACATTTTTTTCGCTTTCTCACCTATTTCCTAATAAACAAATAAAAAAAGTTATTAAAATATTAGCAATCTATATAAATCACATGATCAAGCTATATATGTGTAAACGCTTATTTACCTTAACTGTGTACAAGGTATGAATATTTACAAACGCCTCACAAGTATCTTTGATATGAATTCATAAAGTTCATACAATATTCTTTTGTCTTTCAATATTTTTCTAGTACATGTGATCCAACCGCTTACCAATCTAGTTTCAAAATCCCTCCATCGTTTGTCACAAGCGGATAGGACTTTTTCGTTCTTCACCACATCTTTTTCAACTTAAAACTCTTTCTTTTTAAATATTTGTATTATGCATTTAAAAAGATTGATACATTGACATCTTAGAGTTCATCTCATGACCCAATCAAAATAGATATTTTTGAGCAACTAATTTCATCAATATAAGATGAAATCTTTTAACCATTTTCCAATTAGCCGGTTAAAGTCATCTCATTCAATTACTCTACTTTTCCTAGGTTTTATCCTTCCTTAGGGTCCCTTTGGCATGTTCTTTCTCTTTGTCTTTGAGCCAACATCATCTAGTTGATTTTTTGGGATATAAGAGTACTCCACATCATTACTAGGAGAACCTTCATGGTTATACATATCCATATTCTCCATTATTTAACTTGATAGATCCTACAAAGTAGACAAAAGACAGAAAAATGATTACATAAACCAGAAGACTAACCTTAACTTGACCTTGCTTGGATAGAGAAACCAAGTGCACATTCTCAACTTGGCCTTGTCTAGTTACAACCAGAACACATTACAATAATAACTATTTATCAAATCAAAGAAACAAGTTATAGGAGAAAATTGAGAAAGCAGCAGTAATATTATTTTGA
The DNA here is from genome assembly GCA_948099555.1 of Croton setiger. NCBI lineage: Eukaryota > Viridiplantae > Streptophyta > Magnoliopsida > Malpighiales > Euphorbiaceae > Croton > Croton setiger. The sequence continues at coordinate 24,544 of CANUEY010094696.1, forward strand.
CATTGAAAAACACATACAAGTTGTCAATTACAAAAGACATAGAATTTGAATAACCTGGCGAAAACAAATAAGCAAATGAGAAATAGAACTATAATATATAAAAAATAGAAAAATAATGCAGATTTTTAATTTTAGTATTACACTAGCAAAAAAAAATAAGCAAATGAGAAATAGAACTATAGTATATAACAAATAGAAAATAAAGCAACTGACGTAACTTGGACAGCGACGATGAGCAGCTCCGAACGTTAACGGCGAGAAGCTTCAAACTTTAGTAGAGCCACAAACATCGATGAAGCTCTCCTTCAGCCGTCGGTCGTCATTCGATTGTTGAGGTGGTATTGGTAGTGTCGCGGATTTTAGAAGAAGAAGAAGAAGAAAGATAGAAGGCAGTGCAAAGACGCAGTAGTGAAGTGATTTGTGGAATCACAGGACCAACTGAGAAGGGAGAAGGTGGAGAAATTAGAAATGAGAGAGAGAGAGAGGTGGTGCCCAAAATGAATGAAAGAAACAGATGATGTTGAGCCCTAATTTAGGAATGACATTTGTGTCGCACATTGGTAGTAACGTGACGCAATTCATTTAACATTTGTGTCACACTTTAGTGGTAACAAAACGCAATTCCTAACAAATCATTTCTGTCGGCTTCGACAAGAGTGCAACTCAATTGAACTACCCATTTGCGTCTCTCTTTTATTCTCAGTGACAGAAATAAACATTATCATATATGTATTTCTTTAATTACGTGAGTCCATACAACACAGCCGATACAAAATACTAAAATTAAATTTGTTTCACTTGTCTAAACCAACGACGCAAATAAACTGACACAAATATAGGTTGTTACTAGTAGTTATAGTATTCAAGTTGCACGATATGAATATGATTATTCAAGTTGCATGATATGAATATGATTTTTTTGTTTCCAAAACAGATATGAATATGGTAACATATAAGTTTAAGATTGAATATGATAACATATATGTTTAGGGTAGCGATTGCCATAAATTATTCACCTTTTAAAATGTTAAACAAATATTAACAAAATAATTATTAATTATTTGAAAGTTGAATTGAATTTTCAAATAATTTATATTACATTTCATGGATTTTTAAATTATTTTATTAAAGTATAAATCAGATTAATTTGTACAGTATATTTTTACAACAATTTTAAATTAAGTATTCATAATCAAATTATATATATTGAATGTGAAAATCATCAATATTCAATTTAATTTTTAAAAGGTCCGAGGCTTTTTTCTATTGTATAATGATAATAAGGTAAGGCCTTGGTTGGAAAAATCGTAGAAAATTCCTTTTTTAGTCAGTTTTGCCGATCGAACCTGGGTCGAAGGTGGAGATGGGGCTGAATCAAGTGGAATCAGACGGAAATCGGACTAGAGATTAGAAAAAGAAGAGGCCCCGTTGCTCTGAAGAAGAAGTTTACCGATTTGAATGAAAGGTTGTGACAAGCCCCTATTGAGATGCCCAAAATCCTGCTAAAAGAATTGCTAGTTTTAGGTCCTTGAGGTCTTCTCTTGGCTTAGACTGACTTCCCTTAATAGGGATCGGGGGAAAAGGCGAAGAATCCATCCCCAATCTTGCGTATGCCATTCACACACTTTTCTACATAACGCAGTTGGAATTGGAAAAGTAATTCAATATAAGAATAATAATCGGACTTACTAACATCTTGTTGAACCTAGCCTGTGGTTACGGCTAGGCAACCTTGACGCCTGGGAAGGGGCATGGTGTGCATAATTAAACTTTTAACTATCATAAATTATAATTAATTTATTAATATTTATAAATTAAATTTCTGTAATTGCATCTCTAGATTTCTGGATAAGATATAGAAACTAAGGCCTACCAATGCAAACAACTACACCAATGATTGGTACAACTTGTTCTAGGTGTAATCAAAGAGATGCAGTCAAATTTTCAATATTCACAAACTAAAATATAATGGCTTGAACTACCCAAATAACTGCACATTGTGCACTTTGAAGTTTGAACTACCCAACATTACCCTTTTCTTTGAACAACTCAAATTGCAAGTCCTCCATCTTAGAGCAGCTATTTTATATTGCAATTCATATATCCATTGAAATAGAAGGGTCAAATAATTACATGATTAAAAATTTATTTGTAGACGCTCAATTTTAAAATAACTATTCCCAATACAACATCTTTTATTTTCTATTTTTTTCTTTATCTCAGTTGTATAAATAATATTAACATGGACAATATCTAGCAGACCCTCTAAAATCAAAAAGTCTGCTAAATATTGTGTATTAACACGTTAGTTTAATGGTCAAATAGACATTAGCATTGAAAATGATTTTCTTTTAAGTCTTTCTATTTTTCTAACGTGGTCATCAAATGAAAGTAATCCACTTTTATATTGGAGATGCTCTCATATGCTATCAAACTTCTCCGTTTAATCAATCTAATTTAGGGTCCCTTGCTTGATAACTCGAATGAATGATTTTGATTTTTGTTTCTACACCTATCATGTATATTGCTCCATCCATTTGATTTATAAAATGAAATAGAGATAAATTATTTTTTAAGTTAATCCAATGAATTATCCTTATTATCTTTATAGTAGAATTATTGAAAAAATTTATAGTTTATGATTAATAGGTTGATATCAAATTTCAATGAAGGCATTAAGATAAATTCACTCTTTCCCACTTTCCTTAAATGAACATTTATCTATATCAATTGAACACTAATTTTTTTTTTTTTTTTAAAAAAAAAAGGTAAATCGAAAGAGCAAGTAATAAATTTCTATTCTTGAATCTAAAAATGTGGTAAGATTTTTTTTAAGGTGAAAATAACAGTTGCATTACGAAATTTAAACAGAAATTACAAATGAAATAAAAAGAGGAACAATATCTCACTCCTCAAAGCATTAGATGCTAACACTCCAACCTCAAACGTTTATGAATTTTTAATCAGCTAGACGACCTCGCACTACAATCCTATATAATCCATGTCAGCCATGACCAGAATGTTAGACCCGAGAAACCTACGAGCTCTCAATGTAATCATAGTTAGTTATATGTGTATCCCAAAGCTTATATAAGGGTAACATGTAAACCCTTGAAGATAATCATACTTTGTAGTTCTGAAATATAGAACTTGAATACTATAAATAGTATAAAAAAATGTTAATTGTTATTAAAGGTCCACTTAATTGTTTCAGTTTGTGGACATAGTTCAATTCGTTAGATGATTTTGATTAAACACATACAAATTAAATCTTCCATAAAATGAAAAGAAACGGAATATTAATCCGTCGTTTTTTGAGCTCAAAAATATTAATCCATGTCTACAAAGAATGAATTATGAATTAAATCCTTTGACAAATATAATGGTAGTAACACGAATTCTGGGTACTACTTTTCAAACTAAAATATAAACTCAATTGCATAAAATGAAAAAGAAATGGAATATTAATCCCTGTCTACAAAGAATAAATTGAATCAACTCATAAATATAATCACAATTAAAAATCTTTGAGCAACTTTCGTACTTGCTCAAGTGTAACGAAGAGCACAACAGTAAAAGGACCTTGTCTTGAAATTGTAGGAATAAATCCTTTATACAAGGCCAAAGGTCCTTCTGATTTCACCGTCTTCAGTGCACAATCTAATGCTCCCTTGTACGGCGGCTCAGCTCCTGCCTCCACCTTCATGTTCATAACTCTAGTTTTAATTACATCAATAGGGTTTGAAGCTACAGATGCCACAAATCCAGCCGCAAAACTTGCTGTCACGTGAGTCCCAATTCCGTCGTTCATCACACCCTTTTCCAATATCATTTCTTTAATTTGATCATATGATGCGAGCTGCGATGCAGTCACAATCATTGCCCGGTTTACTGTAAGGGCCGAGCCACGCCATAGGCTAGCAATGCCTTCTTGCTTTGACATTTGAGTTAACGCGTCCACCACACTCTTGTAGTTTCTACGTTGATCAATTGGGAGCCGTCCGTCAGCTTGCATACGTACCATTGCCACGTCGGCAGGGTTACCGACAGCAGCTCCAACACCTCCGGAGATTAGTCCGGCCACAATCTTACGTATAAGTGGCATACTCCCTGTGTCTTGGTCAGTCCACTTCGTTTTTAGAATATCATAAAGGCCCATTCGGGTGGTTGAGTATAGTGTTTGACGAAGAATAGTAGCGGAGACACCAGAGAAAAGGGCGGGGATGCCTTCAGATTGAACGATACGTACACCGATGGAAATGGGTCCAACACGAGCAGCTGCCGGAACTTGTAAATTTGCTGGTAGTGAAATATTGGCAGCCGTGTTAAAGGCAAGGGCATGGCGGTAGGCTGGCTGGATTGGGAGGTGGGATTCACCCTGAAGTTGCATACGGACTTTGATAAGATCAAGGGGATGAGTGGAAACTCCGGCAACAATAGAGGCAATACCACCTTCAACAAAACCCTTCAAACCCATTTTAGTGGAAGTTTATGGTGGAATACGGTTATTCCTTTTTTAAGTCTGCTGTAATTTGCTAAAAAACAGGGAGACCGAGAAGAGGAGAGATTGTGTTGTGAGAATGCAATGAGTGGAAGTCTCAATATATATTCAATGGTTTACGCGTATAAAATAGTATTAGCTGGCTATGAGACTTTGACTCAGACTGTTTCCTACTATTTAGGCAGACTCATTTGACCTTTCTTTTCTGTTGCACTTGCGTGTTTTAAAGCTTGCTTATGTCACCATTTCTAAGCAATTTAACATGCGTTTAATACCTCTTAATCAATTTTGTATAAATTAATTGACAAATACAAAATATATATTGCTCACTTGAAGATTACTGTAGTTGCATGTCTCTTTGCAACAATACTACTTATGTTTATTAATTTAATTTTGATTTGCAGGAAAATGTAGTTTTTTCTGTTATGTTTGGATATGTGCGAGTGATTTGGGTATATGTAAGTGTTTCTTAGCTTAGTAATGTAGTGATTTGAACAAAATATTTTAGTATGGTATAGTTCTACCTTGCAAGATATCGAAGGGACTAAAACGTTTAATATTTATAATTATGGACTATTTAGTCGAATACATATAAATGCAAGGACTAAATACTCAAATACTTATATATTTAGTGGATATTTTTGTGTTAAATTTCTGCAGTAGTTGAACCTGTTTGTTCAATCATGATTAGCGATTCCCAAAACATAAAACATCTACATTTGTTCCACAATTACATATCTTGCAAAAATAATGCTTTCTATCCTGTTTGTTCACATAGAAAGTGATAATTCTCAAAAGAAGACTTGTTTGTCTTTATCTGTCTTTTTTAAGATAGAAGTACTCTCCAAAAAATAATTTTATATAATTCTCAAGAGCTGGCCCTTGGTCCCCTTCCTCCATCAGTGGCACATGGTGCTGCTGGACCACTTTCCCCATATGAAGATTCCTTCCTCCACTACTTGCTCCGCCATGCCCAGGCTGTCATATGCAATAAATATACATTTATTCAACACAACACAACTACAAAAAAGGGAGAAATAAATACAAGATAGGGAAAGATTAATTTCCCTCACCTGCACTTGTTTCTTCTTTGTTTTCTCACATGCCCTACTGTTGGTGGATTGTGAAGATTTCTCACCTTAGTCTTAACTAAAGTTGGTTGTATCACTTCATTTTTAGCTGCAGGTGTCATATCTACTTCTGGAATGGAGTTTATGTATTCACTATATTCTAGCAGGTATGTTTCAACATAGAAATGAGCATCTACATATTCATGAATATTTTTAAGGTTTTCCCACATAAGCAGAATAGAGGCATGCTTGCAAGGGATTCTAGAAATGGACCAATAATTGCAACTGCAAGTCTTCTTAGACAAATCCACAGAAAATTTCTTACTACCTTCTAGCACCTCAAACACATGACCAACACTTGGAATAAGTCTACAACACCTAGTAGCTCTCATACTATCAGCTCATACATTTTTAGCAAATGGAGTTTAATTTTCCTTCCCAACTTGATGCTTTAGCATATCTCTTGAATAGTCTAATCATGCATTTGTGCCTAAGTTTTGCTAGCAATTCAATTAAAGGCATCACTCTTAACTTACCAATCCAATGGTTTAGACTTTCAATGAAGTTGTTGTTAACATGTTCAATTTTGGAATATGTAGAAAAAGCGTGTCTTGAATACTATGAAACTAGAATCTCCATTTGCCACTTAGCTAACTTTCCTTTCATTCTCTGTTGAATGCATTTCATGGCATCTTTGAAAGTAAAGTCACAGGTGGCATTTGCTGCAGCCCAAAATTCCTTCAGCAATCCCAATCCAGGAAAGGTTGTCCTTAAATTGCACAAAATGTGTCTGGCATAGAAGCTGTGGTGAGCTGTTGGAAAACAAGTGTTGACTGCATCTATTGAGCCCTACAATAAAATCAGTAGAAAGTAAATTGAAAGTATTGAAAGATCATACACAAAAGTTATTTACATGTTTACAATAGATGATACATTTTGTCGATCCGACATAAAAGTCCGGAGTACATTATCCTTCTCCAGGCCAATACATCGGTGTAGACATTTCATGAAAAAGGTCCATGTATCTTTACACTCAGTTTGGACAATAGCCAATGCTATGGGCAGCACACCATTATTCTCATCCAAAGCATTTGCTGATAGGAAAACACCATTAAATGGCCCCTTTAAGCAACATCCATCAAGACCTAAAAATGCTCTAAAACCTTTTAGGAATCCCTCTTCAATGCATGAAAGCAAACAAAAACCTTTGGAAGATAAATGGATCATTTTCTGAATTTCTTGGCACTGGCATAAACTTGACAGTTGATCCAGGATTAAATTGAATTATGGCTTCCATATATCTTCTCAACTTAGCATAACTTTCTGCATGAGCATCTACTTGGAGAATTTTTTTGCTCTATATAGCCTCCATATATCTGGTGAAACACCCCAATTTTTTCTCAACTCTTCAAGCATAAAATCATAGCTAACGTTAGGGTCACTCTCTAAATAAGACTTCATTTTCTGTTTAATCCAAGATGATGTAGCATTTTTGTTATTTTTACCTTCAAATCTCTCACACCTGTGTTGTCCCCGTAAAGTCGTTATCATAAAACCCATTTGATCATCCATTATGGAAGCATGAAGTCTCCATTGGCATCCATCATTGGCACAATATGCAGTAAATTAAACTGTCATTCGTAATGGGCTTAATGGGATATCCTCCTAACCTCAAATACAATGTCCCATCTATTATTGGCTTGAACAATTTATCATAACTATGTGTGAAAACCTTCTTTCTCTTCTTTTGTCTTTGAGTCACTGCACTAGTATCCTTACCATCACATTCTTCTGATTTACATAGCATATCATCTTCACGAAAGATATCTTCTCCCCTCTCATCACAATTACTCCTCCCATCACTATCATCATCTCCTTCTACTTCAAATTCTGGTTCTTCTTGCTAGTCTTTCTCAGTTTCAGATGCATCATTAGTGTCATTCACATCTATACCCCCTTAATCACATTCAAATAACTCATCACTATCAGCTGTATCAAATCCATCACTTCCATTTCCCTCAATCTACACAAACTTCCTTTTTCTCAACTTATATGAACCATTTACATGCTGCTTGGACTGTTTCTTAGTCATTTTAGGCACCTTCTGAGAAGGCTTCCTCACATCATTAGTACTTCCTCTTGGTCTCCCTCTGCCTCTGCCTTTCCCTTTATCTCTTCCATGAAGGATCATATTAGCCAATTTTTTCCCAAGATCAAAATCCTGACCACCTGTCCCAACAACTTCATTAACCAATTTGAACCCCAAAATTAGATTTTTTGAACAAGCTGCACTTTTTTCAGCTACATTATCTTCTGGTGCTGCTTCATCATCTAGTGCAGCTTCTTCAGCTACAGTAGCTTCAGTTGTTGCTTCATCATCTAGTACAGCTTCCTCATCTACAGTAGCTTCAGGTGGTACTTCATCATGTACTGCAACTTCCTCAGCTATAATAGCTTCATGTGCTGCTTCTTCTTCTGGTGGTACAGGGGCATTATCTCCATTTGCCAATCAATAGTGCTTCTTCTACAACTACTTGCAGAGGGACTGGTTCCTTATCAAGAACCACCATATCGGCAAGGCCAGTAGCAACACATCTATCAAAACATGATAATGTCTTTATCATTCTCTATGTCATACTCAACATCCCCATTTCGTTCTTTCACATCAACAAACTCAGGTTCAACAGTGAAGGCTTCAAAAATGGCATCCATGAGGTCCAAAAACGAATATTTGTCTGGATCGACATTATTTATGGTCACATCCACCCCATTGTATCTCGAAAAAAATCTCATAAGATTCAGCCACACCATCTGTTGATGACAAACCAACATCATATATTATCAGACAATGTTATATATTCAACAGAAAATGAACATCTAAATTTCAAAAACTGGGGAACAATTCTCTTGATACAAACTTTAGCAACGTGTAATTAAAATAATATCATCTTCCATTGAAGTTTCTACATTTTAGTTATATACATAAACTTGATACACATTTCTCTTCAATTATTGTTCTCTGAAGTGAAATTACTAATAATATCGGGTAAAATTATGGCTCAGCTGTAAAATGCTATATGATTGTTTGATTTAAGCATTAGAATTGATTTTCAAAATGCAGATTTTATCAAATCACTAGAAGTAGACATGGAGGGTGGGTTTTGGACTGTATTCTGCAGTGATTTCAAATGTTCTAATGATGCTGTACTTATAAATGCAGTTTAAACTTTATGCATTATTGAGTCCATATTCATGTATCAATCACATTTCAATGGTTAGTAATGATCATCCATGAACTGGGAGGCAACCATGACACTTGTAATCAGTATCAAACGATGAACATTAAAAGAATTGATAGCCAAAGATGGTTGTTTTTAAGCAAATCTATCAAGATAAACATAAGCAACAATGAAGCATGCCAATGACATACCTTGTTTACTTCGGATGGCAGTGGAGGCGATGACTGTGATTACCAATGGCTGTGATTACTTAGGGTTCCACTACTGAGTTTCGGTAAGAGAGAAAGTATCTATCAGAGAAATTCTTCAGGCGGGACTGTTTACGATTTTAGGTTTTATATTTTCAATGGGCATTTTAATCATTTTACGTATTTAATTGACAAAAGAACCATATTGTCTAGCGGAAATAAAATAGAGGGACTAAAAAAATAATTTCAAAAATATAGAGGCTAATTTGTCTACTATGAAATTATAGAGGGACTAAATTGTTATTAACCCAAAAGAAACAAAAGAAGAGAAAACGAAAATTTGATTTAATATATAATGTATCTCCACTAAAATTACTTAATTAATCACACATAACAGTAGAAAAGTGCAGTTAATCTCATCATGCGTACATTAAAAACTAGTACATGTCTGAGACAGTTATTTAGATTATTATTCCATAGGGTAGGGTATTATTTCCATGTAGAGGTAGCAGGATTTCACTGCACACCAAGGACTTCAATCTCAAAATCCAGGACGGAGTTGGGCTGTATTCCCCATGCTGGAAATCCACCGGCTCCATAAGCATAATCAGGAGAGCACTGAACATTTAATTTAATACAAACATTACAAACTCAATAATATGCAACAAAAATAATATTACTATTAGATCCTAACAATGATTCAGAATGATAAATTTGATAAACAATTTATCAAGGCAGCTAGAAGACTCGGAAATGATAGTTTCCTAATTTTAATCCCTGATTGCTTACGAGAACACCCATATAAATTTTCTATCCCTTTAATTTTAAAGCATATGATTGATATTTTAATCTTTATTAGTACTTTGTTTCTCTAAAGTTCAGGGTATTTATTACTGTCTCCTTAATCTATGTACCGAAACCTTAGAAAAGGGTGTTCTTGTACTCTCACTAATTTGAAACCAATACATCAGTAATTACTATATTGCTCTATGCATTAGAAACAGAACCTTCACTATAAATTATAACATAGTACAGAAAACAATTTGAAGGGATAGAGCAGTACCCGCAGTTTTGCTACTTCTCCAACTTGCATTCCCAAGACGCCTTCATCCCATCCTACAAATTGATTCAAACAGAAAAAATAACTTCTCCAACTGCAAACCAAGAATATTTACAAAACCATGCGCGCACACACCCACACAAATGAGAGAGCTTGTTGTATGAAAGAATTGAACTCATTAACCAGACTTAATCTAAACAAACTCAATTCATGTAATCATTTTTAAGATGATTTCAAATGACAAATTTGTTTTTATGCAAGTGAAATCAGCAGATGTGAAATAAGATATTTACATGGGAGCCTCAAGAGTGGATAAAGTCTATACAACTTTTATACTAGAACATATGACTTTGTTGGTGGAAAAATAAATAAATCTCTTTTTAAACGGAATGAGATGAAGGACATTCCAACAACTCTTTTCATTGGAAAAGCAAAAGGTACAGCAGAGTCAGGTATCCCAAAAATATTTACAGCAAACATTTTAATTCAGATGGTCAAAGTAATGCTCACTCTGCAGAAAATGGGTATACAATCCATGGTATATTAAATCCCAAGGAGAATTTAGAAGTAGAAATTAATGTTTTGGAGTTGGGAGGCACCTAATCAGCCTTTTTAAGCACAAGAAAGTCAACCTGAGAATGGAAATATTTAAGAGACAAACTGATACACTTAGTAACATACCACAATAGATCAACCTTTCTATGTGCATCTACTTCTAAAACAGATATTGACAGCTGATTTATAAAATAAATATTCATAACCCCACCGCATCAGCACTTCCACAATAAAAGCCTCAGGAAATTTTGGCTACTTCTGGAGTTTAGGCAAGGATTGGAAATAGGTACAAAGTTCATAATTTTGTAATTACAAACTTCTTCTTAATTAACTTTTACTCAATTAGAAAAAATAATTTACTTTTGTTAAACATAACATTGCCGAACTAATAATTCAGAACAGGCCTGCCAAGCGTGGTATTTCTCGTATACTACAGCAGGAGAACAAAAAGTCTGCCATTATGTAAAAAATTTGGAGTTATGACTGTCGAACACTTTCATATCAATTACAGAAATCTTTCAGGAAATGGAGAAGCTGATTCTTAAATAAGGTGATAAAGAGTTAAAAGACTACAGAAGAAAAAGCAATATAATGGAGAGTAATTGAAGAGACAAGAAAACAGTCAAACACCAGCATTAACCTAGTAATATTATGAAATTTTTCTTCCAGTCCATAACTGTATACAGTCACACCCCCTATACCATCTAAATAAATAAAATACCAAAATGTTATCACAACTAGGTCAAGGTCAAGGAGGGTGTAAAACAACGTTCCCAAGAATCATCAAATTGAAGTCTTTTTCTTTTTTTTGTCATTAAGAGAAAGTTATGGTTATAGAACTCCAATACTCCAACAACATGGTAAAATATCAAAATCATATATAAAACTAGGATATAATTTCACAAAGAAAACAGAACATTTGCAATGGGCTTACCTTTTATAACTTTCCCTTGGCCAATTTGGAACTGGAAAGGCTGCTGGCCAGGATCCCTTGTGCTGCAATTAAACAAAAAGAAAGAAAATGAAACTTAGCAAGACTGACAAAAATGACACCTCATGTTCTCAAACTGGTAAAACAAAAATGAAAAGAATTCTCTCACCTCCAAAATTTCTGAGAAAGGTCACCATTTTTCCCTACAAGGAAGAATAAAGTTCAACTCAATCACATCACTAAAAGGTAACTATTCTACAAAACACAATATTTACTCTCGAAACCCTAGTTCCTTTATTGACTCCAATTTGATAATGCTTCAAGGAAGCAATTCTAATTAGGATTTAGCATGTTCATTTAAAATAAGATATACAACTCCAAACAAACGCATATTATCATCAAACTAATCAGGTAGAAAATTTGATTTCTTGATTAACCTAGCTTCACAACTAAAACTTCAAACGAGTTTACCTTCCGTGCCTAATAATCGACCGAAAAAAGAATTACCAACAATTTTCACTTCCAGAATTACAAATGGCAATTGAAACCCGAACTTTATCACATCGGAACACTAATTTTTCTGTATTATAAAACAGCATAAATACTGAAAAGAGTGTAGAAGAAAGAGAAAGAGCAGCTAACCAAATCCGGTGCAGTGAACGGTAACAGTTTGTCCGGGGGAAGGTCTGGGACCGGTCCCGAGGCGGATGAGTTGCTTCTCCACTCCCATAGTGTCGGCTCTGATCTCTGCTGCTTGCTTGTTTAGATGGGTTGGAGTCTAGTGTTTGTCCCTCTGTTACGCTCCGCCACGTCTCTTATGCGTGAGATTGTTTCTGGGCACGTGAAATACATGTGACATTATACAATAATCTAGAATGTCAATTCCTGGAGACAAACAAATACAATCATCTCCTTAAAAAAAATGACCTTTCCTTCCCATTACATTTTGAACTTCACAATTTGTATTCATACTGGAACTAAGAAGTAAACGAACTAATTTCGGGTGTCAGTGGCATAGCTTAGCCGTACATAAGTTCACTTCGGAACACTCCATTTCCTCCTCCTGCATCCATTGTAAAAACAGATAAAAACCCCAATTATTTGCTCTTTAATATCGGATATATTTAATTATTTACTGTTGATTTTATTACATACTAAAAATAATATGCTAGTAGTAATTAGTTATTTCATAAAAATAAAAAAAGGGATATAGTAATGTACCAACCACGAAAGTGCTGAGCGAATTACATATGATCGGCTGAACCAAACCGAACTACTCAAACCGATCAAAAATCGAATAGATTTTTACTAATTAAAGACCGAACCGAGGCAACCGAAAACATCGGTGCAATTTTACACCTAAAATTACAAACCCTCTTTTCACATACACAATCCAATCTGTTACCAATTTCAAATGCACAAAATATAACCACACATTATTTCCAATGTCTTCCAGTTTCAACAGTCTCAAAATCAATAATTTACAAACCAAATATTAGCGAAATTACAAAGAAAAATCATAAAATTGGCAAATTTAGAAAGCGAAAATCAATATATCCTCAAACAAAAAGAAGAATCAACAAGAACCTAAACCGAAACAGATAAAATCAGAAGAGAGAGTAGATCGATCGGAGTCATTGAAGGCCGCACACGCACAGAACTGTCTTAGATCGGACCGCTTGCTGGAATCAAATCGGTTTCAGATCTTCATCTCATGCGAGATCTTCGGCTATATATATATATGCAGAAGAAGTGATAAGCAGAAAGCAAAGGTTTGGAGGTGTTAACAAAAGCAAAACAATAAGCAGAAGCAGAGGCTCAGATCGAGATTGGATATGCCTTCGACGCAAAGGAGAAAGATCCCACCGGAACAGCAAAGCAAGGACAGCTATTGCGCGGGCGGTGGCGGTGAAGAGAGATTCAACTTGAAGAAGCTATAATTAGATGGTGAAGGCTTGGGTAGAAGAAATTTGATGTTTGTTGAAGGGAGTAAAAAGAAATTCAAGAATGAATTTTGGAAGGAAGAGAGATTCTGTAGTTTTGGACATTTTCTTATTATGTTTTGGTAGATTTCAGCACTTCAATCAAAACAAAAGTACAAAACTCAAGTAATAATTTGGTTAGTTCAGCGAGGGGTTAACAGAGAATTAACAGTCAGAATTGTGCCAGAGTCTTGTGCCATAGAATTGGAAGTAAATTTCTATAAATTAACAGCACCATTGCCATTTTGGCTAATTTGACAAAACAACTGAAATATACAGAAACACAATAAGATACAACTAATTTTACAAGGCAAAATTGCCACACAAGAAGCTGGACTGGAAGCCAGCTTCAAACCATTACAGCCCCAAGACAGGAGAATTTCCTTCCCTAAACAAACTATGACATGATGATAATGATATTAACAGTGAATATACTAATTTCCCCCAGATTCAATCCCAGCTTCAGCTTCGGATAAGCTGTAGTCCTGCTCCTCCAGTAGATAGTCACAGAGTTCCAAAAGCTGATCTGCCAATGGAGGAATACCAGGATTCCGCTGGTCGTTATACACGTGAGCATTATAGGTAATTTGCCACACATCATGTCTGAAATCTTTGCGATTCTTGTATTCCATCTTTCTTACTTTATCCCTAATTGTCGATAGATCCATGGGGCGTCGTATGATGTCCAAGTAGTCGGGAGCTTCCTTCTTTGATACTGGTTTAAGGAAAAGATAAGATATCTCCGTCCGATCTTTTAGGGTGTCTACAATGTGTTCCAAAATGTTTGCAAGGCCAACCTGGAGGAAAATGATTACAGGTGTGTTAAAACAAGTGAGGCAGTAGCTAGTATACAAGTTTAGTATCATTTCAGACCCAAGTCCCCTGTTCTATTTTTTGGATAAATGTCTATAATTAACGATATAGTCTCAGGTCATCAATAGCTGGTCAAATAATATTATCAAATGAAGTAAAATGGTAAAAAGAAAAAATGAACTAAGAAGTTCAATATTTTAACCATCAAGTATGGACAGACATTCCAGGAATCCAGATGCACCCCATACATCATAATATAAAAAGGAAAAACCCAGCACATTGATAGTAATCTCAGGGGAAATTTTAAAATGGAGGTAACCTGTAATTGTATTTTGTAGACAGAGCATACCATACTTTACAGTAACAGAATATGCATGAGGCAGACTGCAAGGAACAAAACAAGGAAAAAATAAGCAGAGGAAATACCTCTCCACCTCTTCGGCGTTTTGTTGCAGGGGTATAATCTACGCCATACTTCCCCAGTTCAGCAACAGGCCGCCTTTTTGCACCTCGATCTCTTTCTGGCATCCTTCTGCTTGTCCTGTAGTCTTCTAAGTATTCATCCCTAATTTCAAGCTTTTTCTTTTTCTTTTTCTTCTTCTTGGCTTTCTGCTGCTCTTCTTCCTCTCTCTCCCTTTTGACGGCTTCTTCATACAGTCTAAGCTCAACTACTCCTCGCTCCTCACCTCTCATTTCTTCTCCGTAAATCCTCCTAGCTCTCCCTTCTCTTACTCTCTCAGTATTTCTCCTTTTCTCTTCCTCTTCCCACCATCTTCCTTCTTCTCTAGCTTTCCTCTTTGTGGACTCTCCAGGAAACTGCATTATCTGAGGCTTCCTTCGATTCTCAATACCCGACAATTCAGCTATTTTTTTAATTTTTCGGAATTCAAACCCAGCGCTCCCATCCTGACTAACCCGATCAAGATCAACAATCTCTTTGGGCTGCTTTATAACTATTTTCTTGTGATGCTCTTTATCTTTTCCTGCTGGTGGACGTATTACAATAGAGGGCTTGTGAGATTCAACATGTTCTCTTTCTGCATTCGACGGTGGCCGAATAACGATAGAAGGTTTATGAGTTTCAATTTGGCTTCTATCAGTATCCGTTGGAGGACGTATCACAATGGACGGTTTCTGCAATTCAACTGATGCATCTTCAGGTTTTGCCTTGTTGGATATTTTTATCTTACTTACCTTGGGAATGGACTTATTACCAGTGTCCACAACAGAACTGTCAGGACGCACATCAGAGATGGTGGGCCAGTCAGAACTTTGTGGAGTTCCAGAAGCAGGTTTATCAGAAATTTTCTCTGTGGACCCGCACTTGAACTTAACTGGTACAGATTTTGTCTTCAAACTAGATTTTTCACTTTCAGAAGCTTGCACTTTCGCCATAACTTTTGGCATGGACTTCTTCTTTTGCAATTTCTGTAGCGACTTACTTGAAGGATCAAGAGAATTTGATTTTCCATGAACTTTTTCCAAATCTGTAGGTTCAGCCAGTGTTTCAGGTTCTTCTCCATACCTGGGGCAGTTCTTGTTGGTCCTCATGTGCCCGAGCTAGTTAATCAAAGAGGTTAATAAGAATTCTTCTGCAACATCAAGAATAACAGTGGCTAGTTTGCAAGTTACTCACCTGACCACATGCTCCGCAGACAAAGGTCTCCCTTGATGGTTTTTTCTCCTTAAAAGTCTGTTTTGGACATTAAGTAAATAAGGTCGTTCAGCATATTAAATGAAGCAACTTAACGAAGTCGTTGGCAATTACCTCAACAGGAAACATGCAACAGAGTCCATAATGCAGCCAAAGTAATAATATTTGATTACGGAACAAATAAAATGCATGCGTTCAAAAGTGCCAATATAATCATAAATCATTGAAACCATTGTATTAAAAAGTTCGGTTATAATGAAAAGACATGAAATGAGCCCAACTCCATTAATTCCAGATACCAATTATGTTGATCAGATAACAATCAGATCAATTACTGCATTATACAGAACTCCAAATTGTAGATCCACTTTTGCAGTATGCAGAAATTGTATTATGTCAATCTTATAAGCATAACATCATTCTGCAAGGGTAGATAGATTTCAATAACAGAAATAACAGTCTAATATGCTTGAATAAATGTAACAAAATCTAGCAAAGGTGAAAACCATTTCAGGTAATTGTGCATGAAGAGCATAATTATCCAACATCTACACCAGTTGACAATCAATCATATGTGGGAAACTACAGTATCAATTCCTCCTGGGGACAAAAACTTTTAAAAAATGAACAAAAAGATCAGGTTCCATGTTTTCTCTGGGAATTTCTGGAACTAAAAACAGGAACCAAAACAGATTGTGTTATAGCAAAATTGGTGTACTAGCAATTCATTGCTAGTCATGTGTTTAATACTCAAATTCTTTTTCTTGCGAAAAGAAGATAAAATGAAGCAAAAGCACCCTAAACATAATTTTTCAATCCTAATTAAACCATAGATTCCATATCCCAAAAATTTTCAAGACTGATTTATAAGCCACTGTTGGCAGTGATAAACCAGTCCAAATAACTTACAGGAGTAATGAATTTAAGCAAGTTCAGCTCATATAATATTATTAATAATTTTTAAAAATATTTCCCCTTATTTGGTTTTATTACTAAAGAAGTGCTTACATAAGCCTGCATATTAAGCCTATGATCTATCTGCATGCAATTTTTCATATTTTTTTACCTGAAAATAAAGCAATTGGCTAGCCAAGCCTAAAAAGCAAATAATGAAAGGGAATTTCCTTTGTCCATAAAACACGTACAAACACATAAACAAGGCATAAGAGCTGGAACATTCGTCGAAAAAAAGCAACATCCAGAAATAATGCTTCTAGAAAAGTTCCAATAAACAAGAAACGCTTCATATAAATATCAGCAACAAAACAAATAAGAAAGATTATAAGCTCACTCGCCTTTGGTCCTTCACCAGATATTTTTACTTTCGTCTTAATTGTACTTGTGGTTGAATCTGAAGCAGCATTCTTTTTCATAGCTTTAACCTTCTCAGACATCTTTTTTTTGGCAATCAAAGTTTCAACCTGCCAGTAAAGGATAGTACAGTCACTATTACAGCATTCCCAACATATCTGCTATTTTAGATTAAGGCACATATTTTCCTTATGAGAAAAAAGAGAGGTACCTCCTTTGCATCTCTAATGCTGCTCTGTTTTGGAAAAAAGGAACCATTATGATGCACTTTGTTTGTTTTCTTTATTCGTTCTGCATTGTCAATAAAATTTGGTTTTAAGCAAGGAGGCAATCCTGCAACAGCCCCAGTAATTTTTGTTTTTTTCTTCTTCTGTTCAGCCGCGTCATCTGCAATATGATTCTCATAGTAAGTAATATATCAAACTTCAAATATAAATTCTCAAAAGTAATTAATATATCAAACATCAAATATAAAAGGTATCCACCACTAATATGCTCATCCAGTTAGTTGCAGAAGATGGTTAGATTACAGAAAACATCAGCATTTATCTTACATGAACTATGATATAATAGAAAATTTTAGAGCTGAAATGCAATCGGAATCACCGAGTGCCAAGGTATCGAAACAAAATTGAAAAATGAAAATTAATAGACAGACACAGTAACTAGAATAAAAGAAAAAAGAAGTGATAATTGGCAAAGTGTTGACTACATTGTCTAAGGACACTTGCAAACAGGTATTTGATAGTAAGTCTAAACCTGATAGAAGCTCCACATCAGCCAAACCGTTTCTGGTTTATTCTAGGACAAACCAGGAATGGTTTGGCTGATGTGGATCTTCTATCAAATCCTCTGAATGGTTGCCAATAGGGCTTCATGATGCCACTTGGTATAACGAAGTGCAAGTCAAAGCTCTGCTGCACGTGGTGGCAGTGATAGATAATGAATATTGTGCTGATATTGATGACAATTGAAAAAGAAATAATACAAATGTCAAAGATCAATTACTCCACCCCCACCCCCTCTCTTTCCTCCTCCAATTTAATAGTTTAAGACCAAACTAGAAATTCGTCTTTGATTTTGTTTAGGCATGAATCTGGCACAGTAGATTTTCAAACGAAAAATGATCTTGATATGATGCTAAATCTGAGCATCTAAAACCTTTCTCCAGTTTTCAATCGGACATTATGAATTAGTCAATAAACAAATCGTACATACCATCCATGAGCAATCTGCATAATTCCGCTGCCTCTGCAGCTTCATCTTCAATTTCTTCTTCTGCCTGAGTCTGAGAAGGGCGTCTTCTCATTTTTAGCCCCTTCATGACCTCTGCCTTATCATGCTTGGACTCGTAATTGCTTTCATCCCCTTCAAATTCCTCCGCATCAAGCAAGTTTTCCAAGTCTCCAGCAAAGGAATCCAGATCACTATTCGCTTCAGAGTCGCTCTCAATTTCTTCACCATCCATTGCTGAAAGAGACTGCACCTGACGATCCCAAATTTCTTGACATTTTTCTCTCGTCTGTTGTTGAAGCTGAAGAAAGGACATCCGCTGTCCGCGCGCATACTTGCTAATAGTCGTTTCAACCTTTACCCCTGATGCTGCTTGTTCACTTGAAAGCTTCCGTATCATAGCAATACGATGCCATCTAGTCTGTTTTGCAATCTGCTCCTCAGGAACATTAAATTTCAGAAGTACCTGCAATAATAAGTACAAGCATCAAGTACCATAAACTAGAGGTGACAGGTCTAAATCTTTTCCCATTTATTCAACAAATGATTTAAGGGGGACGGAGGGGAACAGGGTCGAAATAACTTCATTACCATGATGAATTACACAGCAGTATATTCCATCAATTATCGTACATATTACCTTCAGACCAATTATCAGACCCACAACTCCTAGGAGAAGAAATTTCACCATTTGGGATTGGGATTACATCTGCATTTATTATCTAACTCTTGATGCACAAGATTTAAATCGTATTTGTGAACCTCTGCTAGATATCTTATTCAGAATTATTTCAAGAATTTTCAACTCAAATTACACATCAAATAGTATAGATCATATCAAGACAATCCAGAAATAATCAGTAATCATTTTTTATCAACTATATATTGCGTTGAAGAATTTTAAATTAATTTTTATATCTCATAATATAGTATTATAATCTGTATGTACAAAAAAAAAAATTATAAGTTTAAAACAACACAAGCTTTCTCACCCATCTGACACCTCTGGGGAAAAATAAAATAGTCGAATCAAGACAACAAATTGGAAATTTTTTCAAAAGAAACATACCTCTCGTGCAGCCTCCATACTTAATCTACGAAGGTCAGCATCTGTCCCAGTAACGGTGGAAGCTCCTCGAACAACAGGTGCTTTTTTCTTAACCATTGCATTGGACACTGTTGCCCTTGGAGCAGCACGAACATAACTGAATCCCAGGCCCCGACCAGATGGATCACCTACTCCAGTAATCTCAAGACGCTCAATGTTGTCTCTATCCTGACAACATAAAAAGTTCAACGAGATTGCACAAATAGAAGAGGAAAACTATTTCAATGCAAAAAAATTCATAACTCTAATTTTGAAACACAAACTGATGGAGTTAGGAACACAGCCAAACAGAATATAGAACTAGGATAGAGGACTGAACAAATTGAGTAGAAGTAGAGTTGTATGACCGAGATAACTGAAACTAAAGAACAAGAAAGAAAACAGGAAAAGATAAACGGCTGCTGCAATAGTAACCCCCAGGACGAAGTCCGATGCAGATTCTCTGCCCCAACATAACTCATTAACTCTCCAAAGATGCTTAGACATTCTCTGCAGCTCCCTTATATAGCTGCTGCCAGTGTTGCCTTGCTTGGGCATCAATCCATTATCTTGGGCCTAAATCCTTACTAGTTGGGCCTATCATTTCCCTAACACAAACTAGCCAATAATGTAGGAAAATACACAATACAATTACGAAACACAGCACAAGTATCATTCTGTGGAATCTGAAGTAAAAGATTTAACCAACATGCTTTGATTTAGATAAGCATGAAGAATACGATGAAATAAAAAATGACAAACAATACAACTGGTACAACAATATTAATTTCTCTTGATCAGGTTCTGAAGAAAAAAACCAGTTGCGCAGGCAACAAAACTGCAACAAAGAAAGAAAATTCTTACCTGGTTTGTGCAAGCAACAAAATTGCTACTTAAGCTCCATGGAGTTATCTGCAATTCCCTCTCTATGTGCGAGGCAGCAGCCAAAGCTATTGCTTCATCAGGAAGCTGACTCATTGCAGTAGAAACACCGGTCGGGACTGTTAACCTTGTAATTCCCAAGTGTTTGAGACGATACAGACCAGCTAGCATGCTTTCATAAGAACACACCTAATACAAGAGAGGAGGATGAAGCATACATAAATTAGCCAAGGACGTAACTGCAGATATAAAGACCAAGTGTTTTCTGTATAACTGAATGAAAAATTGAGCTATCATAAAAAAATTTCAAACTAGAAAAGGCTGGTCCTTAAATATCTGCCTATGTTTGATGACACAAAATATGTGGTTGCACAAAGGTTGCATGCATAACCTTTCTTTAACCTATCATTCAAAACAGCCTTAAAACCACATAGGCACAATAGCCCATAAGAGTTTGGAACATTCAAAAAGGGAATATGTTCTATTATCTAGGTGCTGTCCGTCTCCATACTATTCTATGACCTCTATTAATTAAATACAGTACGGGAATTAAATAGTGTTCATTACATTTGCGTTTTATTTGGCGTATGACTTGAAAAAATGGTCAATAAAATGCTAATAAAATCATTAACTATAAAAAACGGATATGCACATACACTAATTAAAAAATTCAGTACTATTTTTATATATACATACATTTCAAACTAACAAAATCAAATATGCAAATAAAATATGTCTGTGAAATTAAAATTATAAGTGTAGATAAAAGATTTAGACCACTAAAAATGTAAGTTATCAAATATCATCAATTGAAAAATATTTAAGACAATCTCTTCCTTAACTGAAAATTATAAGTAAATACGCTTAAAACTAAATATTAAACATGCAATAAATATTTCACCATTTAACCTTAATTTTTCTCAAAAAATATGCATTATATGTGTTTCAAAAATATTATACATATGATTCAGATAGACATTAATGTTGTATACGAAATAGTACAGGATGTTTATATGCATTTTCACTAACATAGCCGTGACAACAACTAAAGGTAGAGCTGTGCATATTTAAACAGTGACCAACAAACCGAACCAAATAGAAGCTTTCAGTCAGTTTAACCAAACAGTCAGTTTAGTCTGCGGTTAGGGAAAGCAAGAAACCAGATGTGTGTGGTCGGTTTGCGGTCCAGAGGTTCTCCACACAGAGCCAAACTGAAAGCTGAATTTGGTCTTTTCTTCTATTCAAAATGATGTGTTTTGGAATCCAAAATAATGATGTTGAGAAAAAAGAAATCCTTAACCCAACATCAACCTCTACTTATACAAGGATTAGTTGTTTTGAATTTAATTTCAAAGTTATTTTGATATGCCTGTTATGGCTCAGTTGCATGAAGTTATACAGTTATTTATTAGAGTTGGATTTCTCTACTTTCACTTTTTTCCACTGTTTATGTGTTTCTGTCCAAACCGAAATGAAATTTATGGTTCACTTCAGTTCGATTTGATCTCCCAGTGGTTCAGTTTTCTGTCAGTACATGCAGAAGTCCATTGTATTCGGTTTATGTCAGTTCAGTTTGATTTTTGTGCCGAGCCAAACCAGGCACACCCCTAAATACATGTCTTAAATATTAATATTTAATAGTGAATCTTACGATTGAATTCGATTCCCAATTAATGATTCAAAATTCAGACTACCAATTCTTGATTTCAAAACTGCGCTGTAATTAGCAAAAGATGACAGAACTAATAACCATTACACAAAATCATTATATGTGTATGCATGTATGCATGCGTGTGTGCGTATATAATCTGAAGGTAAAGTTCCAAGGAGAAAAGAATAGGCAATTTTTTCGAGGTAATATGAAAACTGAAAAGCAGCATGAACTGGAACAAAGTTCAGATCATCACAATTCACAAGCAAAAAACACAAAGTTTTCCACTTGGTTTTTGAAGCTTCTATGAGATCCTTCTTTTCTTTTCTTTTCTTTTTTTTTTTTATGCCTTTTTAAGTCTAAAAGTTTCCCCTTGCATAGCAGATGCAGACATTTGCAAGAACACAGATCTCTAGGACAAAGCCCTGAGTTCAAAACCTAAAATATGAATCATGTTTTTATACATTAACCAAAAAAAAAAAGCAAAAAACTCATTGCATTCTGACGAAGTACACATTTTCAAAACATTACAGACTTCTTACATCACATAAGTGCAATGATATCTGGTAAAAAGTTCCTACAAAAATGCCCAAATTCCATCCCTCAAATAACTTTCAGCATTCATATCCTCTCCAGAGCGTTTAACATGGCTCTAATTCCTAACAGCTGCTAAATAAATTACTAATAAGCAAACTTTTCAAACAAGTATCTCATGGTATATTGCACTTGCATTTCGTTTCTGGTCAATTAAGTATTTATCCAAGGTTAATGCAGTTGCATACAATGCAAGATTATTTTGATGTATAGCTTCAATTATAAATTCAAAATGTTGGCTTAAGTGGAGCCAGATTAACCATAATTAGACTAACAGAATCATAGATGTGATTTCCATCATAGGTTTATTAAGGACATAACAGAAGAAGAAAAAAATACGTGTAGATCTTACATTTTCTGGCAAGACCAACTTCTTCAAATCCTCTTCAGATGGAACAACGAAATCACGTTTCTTTGACCAAAACAGATGTCCATTTGCATCCCTCTGCAAGTTGGTTGCATACCCATGCATCAAAACAAGTTATACTACAAGGATAAAACATAAAACCAATATCAAGAAAAAAAAAATCTACAGCTACTCCTAAAGGAAGCATACACGCAACACAGAACAGTCCTTCATTTTCTTTCGCAAGATATTTTCTGAGACGCTTGGAAACTGAGTCGACAGCTCATCAGCACGGATCCAAGGAACAGAGCCACGTTTTTCAGCAGCTCGAAACTCACGATAGACATACACAAGTAACCTGTTTAAGATATATGTCTGAAGATTCTTCGATCCAGGAGTCAATACCTCCATAAGGGGCTCCTTCAAACAATAATCAATCAACGCCAAATCAGATATGCAAATCAAAGGAAATTATTACTCACAGGTTGCTAACTCAATTATCAATGCATTGAAACTTCCAAATTGGAAGTAGATGAAAGAATAAAAAAAAGATTAAAAAAAGGTGGGGGTGGGAATGGTGAGGGTAGAACTACTATTTCAATTTATACCCACATAGCTATGATGAATAGGCATTCATGCTAACCAAAGATTTGGGAAGCAGAGATACAATGTTGCTAAGATATTCAAAATAATGGTCAATTATATGTAAAAGCTACAGCCTTCATTTGAAGTTATCATGACATGATCTTTAGGTAGAATATAACTTTTCTAAAAGCTAGGGCCAGGACACATCGCGCAGGAGTAAAGAACTCCCTCTGCAACTATATCAGTGTCTTGATTGCATCCAATTTCTCATTGCCTTCTGCAGCATTTCACTTTGATGACACAAACAAACGGACTTCCTACCCCTATCAATGAAGGCCGAATCAGTTATATGAACTTATTGAGCATGCTTATTGCATGATCAAACAATGAATCTTATCCAAGCTAGAGTGCAGAATCAAGGACCATCAAGCCAATAAAAAGTAACAGCAAACATATCTAAGAACCTGACTATAAATATCATCAAACATGAGCATGTATCTTTCATGTGCGACCCACTGGTCTCTAAAATGGCAACTGCCTATACATGAAAATTATATAACTGTGACAACCTTAAGTATAAAACCGCATTTCAGTATTATCATGACAATTTCTTCAAAATAAGAAACAAGAAAAAATAAATGAGATGGAGATTCATTTAAAGAAGCCACCTAGTAGAGTTCCATCAAAGAACAATTAAAAAAACAAACCTGTTGCCCAACAACAGCAATTTGGTCAATGCGTCTAATAGAAAGTTTTCCCTTTGCAGAGCGAACCAACAGATAATCAGTAGATGCTACCTTATGAGGGAAAATGGGTGCTTTATACATGTTCGTTACAAGGGCTGATTGACTGCAACCAGCTTTTATATCTCCAAGAAACGGAGATTTATCAGTAGGCTCTAATACCACAACATTGCCCAAGCCAGTTTTCCCATTGCGCAATGAGATGCCAGTTTGATCACCAGAGCTTGACTTCTGATAGTAAGTACACAGGTTGGCACCCATGCCAACATTGCTTAATAATAAAGGTCTTTCCTCACAATACCTGTGAAAATAGAACAAAACACCAAAACAAATATCACCTTTATATTATATAAATTAAAAAGAGAAACGATACTAATAAAGGTCTTTCCTCACAATACCTGTGAAAATAGAACAAAACACCAAATCAAATCTCACCTTTATATTATATAAATTAAAAAGAGAAATAAAATAACAAAAAAAGGAAAATAATAAACACTATATTAACATTCAGCTCTTTCCTTCATCTACGTCACCAAAACAAGATTACCTCAACACTTAATTACATGAATCACAAATTAGATATTAATCAAATGAAAAAAAATTCGACAAAGGCCTTTAACATCAATGGCCAAAAAGGGTAACCAGAAGAGAAAATATTTATTCATTTGTCTATGTGAAATATATTTTTTTTCTTTGTTGGGATAATGGAAGCACAGATTCAATTAGATAGAAGTGCCTTTTTCTCTTTTAGTGTTGAAATCTTTTACTACAAAAGTTAGCCAGTAAGCCTCCCTCTAAATATGATTGTCATTGTCTACTATTCCCTTCTAGGATTGTCCCAACGACATAAACGTTCCTATTTAAGTCGAAAATTGTTAGAGTTAATTTTTCCTATTGAACCCCTCACCAATTCTTCAATTTAAAGAGTGAATTTATCATAACGTACAGAGTCATAAGGAGATAGAAATCAGAAAATAAGAATAAAATATGAGTTGGTGTAGCCATTATTATCCTAAGAGTAGGTAGGTGAAAACCTTTAGGGACAGCAAGTAATAAAGTTCTATACAGGGTAGGATGAAGACTAATAAGTCATAAGCACATATTGGTTGTGGGTTTTGTTTATCAGTCCATGATGAAAATTGACGTCTGTCATATTGTATCTTTTGAAGACACTTCCTCTTCCAGTTTGAATTTCAATGGTTTGAAAGATGAAGAACCAAGAAAAGGAAAAGAAAAAGAGGGGATGCAAAGACAAACAGACAGACGTCACACACACACAGAAGTACTGTTATCAGATGTGGTAATGGTTATGACTGTGTGCGTGAACATGAGGTCATTTTTTATTCACTTTCCTGTGCGTCAATAACATATTCCTTCAGAACAGCAGGCTAAAAATCTCATAATGGAATCTTTACCAATAAAGTGCCTAATCTTTTTTATAATAGTTGCCTTATAACCAGGTGTGCCTGGTATATCCCAGGAGCACCTTTAAGAATAATGCTTAAGCTCCTGGTTTTCTTTCATTTCAAACTCCTTAGATGTCAGGTTTAACTTAACATTTTACCTTTTAGACCCGAGGCAGACCTTTAACAACTGTTCTTTCTCCAGCATCTTTCTTCATTTTCAACCTTTTAGATTCTCATATCATATCAATATATTCTCAGTTAAATGGATACTTCAAAAGCATTTTAAAGAGTTATTGGGGACTAGTAAGTTTTTTTGCAATTATTTCTTTCCCATACCTAGAAAAATTTGTTTGCTCAACAAGATCACAACACATTTAGTCAATTTTCTCATTATAAGATTATTTTAGAGATCCAGAACTCATGACAACACAGAAACTTGGTTTGATAGGGCTCAAAAGTCACATCTATGATTGATTCAGTCACTTAAGCAATAGCTTACATCTACAATTAGCCCTTCCCCTAATTTGCTTCAAGATACAGTGCAATCTCAAAAGCAAAGTTTTATCACTGAAGGCCACAGACCAAAATTTGGGATCAATGGCTTTGCAAAAAGCATGGGAGAAGGGTATTTTTCCACCATCACAGTTTTGATTGAGCTGGATATACAGAATTGTTCATTCAGATTCAAATAAGCTCTACTGTTAATAATGTTAGGAACTCTAGTTTAGGCATACCTTGAGTTTTGTGAATGCTCAATGAGCATGAATTTTAAAGAGTAACTTAAGTAGAATGGAAGTAGTGTCATGTAAGAAATTGCTTAAGTATATCCCATGTTTAATTCAAAGAATAAAATAATTAACAGGTTCGTAAGCTAACTTACTCCATTAGAAAGATGTGTCCATCTTTTACAGAAAGGTCAGATTTCTTCTTAAAAGCCCCAGGAGGACGCAAGGATTTGTTCTCACCCGGAATCCTCTGTGCCCTTGACAAGGAGTGAATTTTTGTACGCACTAGGTGAAGCAAGGAATTTGGCTGAACATTTTCGGCAGCAAGAGATTTTTGATCTTCAAGCTCCTTCCCCAAATAAAAGATCTTCACCGTTTCTGAAGGCTTGAAATCTGCAGAAAGCATATGTAAATAAACAATAAGTACTTTGCTTCAACAATTGGAAATAGCAACCATAAAGACCAGATATTACAATGATTACCATAGTTACATTAGTATCAAAGATAATTACAGAAATGGATTATATTTTCAGCCGAAAAGCAGGAAATTAATGGATCAGTCATAAATCATTAACAGAAGGAATCTTTATTTTTCAAAACAAAGATAAATTTCTTACATTGACTAAATAATGGAAGTACAGATTAGTAGATAAATATATGTGACCAAACAAAATCAGGAAAAAAAAATGGGGAAAAGGGGAAGTCAATTCAGTTACAATAGTTACAAGCTATAGCTTTTAGAAAGCTGCAATACTGTTCTTGGATTATACATGCTTACAACAGTTGCAACAGTATGAACAGCAACAAAAATAAAAATTTAGGGAAACAGATGCAGAAGAAAATTACAACCTAGCTTTTTTGAAGCCTTTGCTTTAACAGAAGAGACAGTTTCCTCAGCATCCACATGGAGTTTACTTCCTTTACCCCCCAAGCTCTTCAATATGATTTTCATAGGTCCTTGCGTGGGTAGCTTCTTTTGCTCTTTGACAGCCACCTCATTGTCATGGGGATACCATAAAGCCCTTGGTCGATGAAAATTAGCTAAATCTTTACTGCAGAAACAATCAAAATAAGAATCAAGTGTGCAAAAAACATGTAAATCATATGAAAAAAGATTTTCAAGTTCAATGAAAAGGACAATACAGAAAACACTTCAACTAAGGGGGAAGGGGATATAGGTAAGTGGGTAGGGATTCAAAATGAAAGTAAACCTTCATAAAATAAATAAATAAATCATAACTGAGTCCACTAGTCCAAAAAAAAAAAAAAAAACTCAGTGCAATATTACTTTTTTTTGTTTCAAAAGTAATAACAAAAGGCCTCAGCGTAATCTGGGTTCAATTGAAGCATAATTTTCCCATTTCATACCTCCTCTCACAAAATTGAATTATAATTATTGATTATAAGAATTTGTAACAATTGAGCAAAACAGCTGTTTACATAACATTAAAATGCATCCAACAAAGTTTTAGATTTGAAATAAAGTGATCCAAAATTGTCATATTAAAAGCAGTTAGAATATTATATGCACATATGAAATGGCAGTATCTAGCAAGAATGTAAAAACACTAGGCCTCACTTGCTCAATTTCAACTTCATAGTCTGCAGCTTAATTGCAGGTGCTGAATGATGAACTTTTGTACCATAGGCAATTCGTTTGCTAGAATTTGATTGCAACTGCTGAGAAATTTTCCTGTTCATGTAGAACTTGTCATTAGCAATGTTGAATTGCCAACCAGAATTGTATCCATTGCCAGATAGATCAGGTGTGACCCTAGGCTTTTGAGATCGAGTTATTATCATTGCCCCAGCATGAAGCGGAAGATGCTTATTTTCATTGTTATCGAGAACTTCAAAAAGCATCTGCTTGTCTTGAAGATCAAGAATTAGCTTAGGCTTCAAATGATCTTCATCAGGTTCCCATATTATCTTATCCAACCAAGATCCTTCCATCATGTCTCTGTTTTGCAAGCTGAGTTTGCTGAAACGCCTTACACTGTCGTGTTGGAAAATCTCCACATGATTATTTTCTCCACTACCATCAGCATCATCACATTTCTCCTCTTGTAACTGAGATTCTAACCTCAAAAGTTGTGGATGGTATCTGCTTTCCAATGACGAAAGGTCCAGGTGGTCTGAAGAATCACCAGAGCCAAATGACTCGATGACAACATGAGAACTATGCAGAACAGTATGATCTTCATTATCTGGCTTCAAACTAAGCTCCGAATGAACATTTCTTGACAGGCTGGCTTGTTCCATTTCTTTATTAAATGAATCCTCCAAATCAGGCCCAGATAACTCATAACTCTCCTCAGAATTACTGCTAACTTCAGGGGAATTGTCCCAGAGAATTTTATCCTCCCAATCTTGCTGATCAAGAGGGTAGAATTTTGAACAGAATGACGATTCCCATCCTTCAGCGAGATTTACAGACAAATCTTTGTTCATTGGTTCAGAACTAATACGAGAGCTTGTTTTTTGTTCCTCATTTTCAATTGATCCTTGCTTAGCACCAAATTCTAAGACATCATCATTAAACACCGAGATATCATATTGATTTACTTGAGTTTGTAACTGAACCACTTGACCAGAGCCTTTCAAAAATGCTTCTTCATCTTCTTCAACAATATCAGAAACATCCATAGATTTGTATTTCTCTGACAAATTGAAGCAATAATCTAGAAATTAAGACTGTTCTTAAAATTTAATCAGAAACACGGTTAATGAAAAACAACTAATTTCTTGATTAATTATTATTTCCCTCTTTCCCAAGTGCAAACCACAATCCAAGACAAAAATAAAATGAACCTAATGAGTATATAACGAAATCTGAATTTTTTGGCATAAATAACCAATTATCCATTTCGAAAGCTCTATAAAAGGCCGACTAACAAAAGACTCTAAGAAGACAACTCAGGCATGATGCCGTACCTTTGTTAATGGAATACCTAGGCCCCCTTTTTTCTGCTTTCTTCAGGGACTCATGAATGCCAAATATCTCAGAGAACCGTAAAATCACCAAACCATCTTCTACACATAAAACAGGTAGTGGTGCGGAAACTTGATCATCGGGAGGCCCCTCCATAGCAACTGCTTTCTCCTGTTTAAGTAAAAGATAAATCAAACTATGTTAACACAATTCTGAATGCAAAAATAACAGAGTATATTAATACAAATCTATCACTTTTTATTAACACCAAACAGAGGACCAAATTTTAAATAATGGTTTAGATGATAAGTAAAATTATATGGACAATACAATTGATGTTCTTAAAAATTGGGGAAAAAAAACAAAGATCCAACTTTCAGCACTGGCTATTGTGATTGAATTGGATCTAAGTATTGATTTAATCAATGGAAGAACACAGATCTCTACCAACAGAAACTGTAAATCATGCAGTGTAATTTGAAATCTGATAAAGAAAAACAACAAATTCCAAAGAAAGATGATTGCAACTCACTTCTTCCACATCTTCGAGGTTATCATCAAGATTTTCCGTGTCCTGGGAGTCAAGTTGAATGCCTTCATCTGGAGATGTTTTCCCTCCTAGAACTACTGCAACATCTTGCTGACCTGAGAAAGAGAAGCAAAACCCCAGAAGATATAAATGTTGTAACTGTAGAAACTAAAGAAGAATTAAGAAATTGAAAGAGGTAGAGGTTAATTGAATGAAAGGCTAGAAGAAAGTAGATGATGTGGGGGTACATCGGCTTGGACTAACCAATGGTAAAAGGGTAGTACTAACCATTAGCTAGCTAGCTTTCACTCTTTTAAGCCCTCTATAGATATGGTATTTGTTTGATGTGGGATTGTTGGGAAGAGCTACATGTTAAGAAGCAGGGCTACTTAAAAATATACCAAAACCAAAGGGTAAAAGTTATTTTCGTACGAGGAACCACAAGAGAAATAAAGTGAGACTCAGAGTTTCACAACTACTATATTTAAAAATAAAAAAAATAAAAAGAACTAGTTCGAAATATTAAACTTGTATAAATTCATTCTATAGTTCAAAATATTTGGCATTAATAATGTAACTCCTCACAATTATTGTTCTCCAGAATGCACAAAATTAAGTGAGATTATCAATTTCAATAAACATCAACTATCTAATCAGAAGTAACCCAAACTAATACTCTCCAATGCTAAGAAAAACTAAATTTATAAGCAGATGTTATCAATATCTAATGCATCTATAGTAGAAAAAACACATCTAATATGACGATTTCTTCAGCGGAAAGTTATATAACCATTAAACCTAACTAAGCTACATGTAAGCATAGGCCAAGGAAGCATCATAAGCATTTTACCATCAAAATATGAAGGATTCATTTCTGATTCCCATCTAAAATATGAACAATAGAAAATTTACCTTGGTTCAAAATATGATAGCAAGAGAAACGGTCAATTTGAAGTTTGAAACCCAAAATAACAAAGGAAACTCAACAGAAAAATTGCCAAAGCATAAAAATAATTTCCAATAACAGCCATAGAAATCAAGCTGAGTGCAGTGTTTTCTTTTAACAAATATAATTTGGGCAGTGATTTTGTCAGAATGCAAGGTGATTGACATGCTTAAACAGCCAAGGCATAAGAGATATAGGAAAAATTCTAACTAAGACCATCAAAAACATGTCTCACGATTAGAATATGGAAGGAAATCGTAGCTGAAGTGAGTTATGGAGGAAAATAAGAAAAAATTAGTAATAAATAAAAGATGTTATGCACCCCACAAAATTGATAAAGGTATACCTTGAACTTCAGCTGTTTTATCTGCAACTGTATCTTCTTTTTCAATTTCCTCTTCCTCATCATAATTTTCATCATCAAAAACAGAAGTTCTCTGCTCCAATGCGGCCAGAGAAAGCTCAGAAGAAAAATAATCTTTTTTTGGCAATAAATAATCCTCCTCACTAGCAGCTTGAATCTCTGGTCCCTCATACTCCTCATCAATATCTTCATAATCAACTGCATCTTCAGCCTTTGCATCATAATCTAACAGCAGAAAACCACAATAAATGCATAATCAGAAAATCAGGTCGCAGATAGCTAACAAAATAAAAAAATTGAAAATAAATAAGTCATATTATCCACACATATCCATGCAGGCCTTTCTGCCAAGTAGTTTTTGACTTATCTGACCAAAAAACTAAAACAAACCCAAACAGCTAATACCATAAAGATACACAATCTAATAAACAAATAATTAGAAAATGTCAATATTAGTATTTCTGAACAGCCTTAAAAGAATTAAGGAGATTGAAACAACACAGTTAAACAAGATTTGAAGAACCATAAGTTGGACGATGGTCCAAAGAAAAAAAAAATGAAGCTGAGAATGTTCTTACAAGACAAATATATCTAGTGCTAGAACATAAGAATTAGAGTATTTTACATTACATCCAAATGGCATTAAATTGCAGAATGATTTGTTTGTGATTTGTGATTAAATTTCTTCAAAATGAGATTATTTGGCATCAGATTCTCAAGAATGTATCATTTTCTCTTTTTTTTTTTCTCATCTACAAGGAAAACATATTATTGGGGAAGAACAAGTAGGAGTCTTTTCCAAAGTGTATCACTATCTCACTTGTTTCATCTTTATTTTTCGACAATCAATTGTACATGAATTTAAAAAGTCAAGCTTAGCTCCACTAAGCACTGAGAAGTAGCATAAGAGAAGGGAATGTTTGACCCATTTTATTTTTCAAGTACACATAATAGTATATTAAAGAAGAGAGCACTAATTTAAGGAGACAATTTGGACATATGCTGGAAAAATAAACCAATGTATTTCTCTCACTCAAAACTCCCATTTCCCCACCATCCAAGTTGTGAAAATAGGAATATGTACCAGAAACACTTGAATAATGAAAACAAGAATCCATTAAGTGTTCTCTTCTACAGAGATCACCACCTCACATCTCAATCCCCTGTCCTCCCTCTGCACATCAGCACAATTTTTGCTTTTCCTGAACCTTTACATGAGTGTCTACCTGTGGTATTATAATAAACCATCTCCTTTTGCGCTTTCCTAAACTCTGCTAAAAAAGTTGGATGTACAAATAGTGGGTTTTTCTCATCCCATTTAGTTTGTTACAGTGCTTATATGCACCTCTATAACTCATGCGAAATGATCAGTCATTTTATGTTTCTGAAAGTAACATTTTCTTTTGCTATGCAAAATGTCCTAATATACTGTTCTGCCAATCAGATTAAGGTCTCCTAAAGCAGGGTGTTTCACAACATAATACTTGACAATGAATATATCCCAAACCATTAAATTGGAGGATTCCAGCAGAATCTACATATAAGTTCTAATTTTCTTCCCTAGATTAGCAAAGCAAACTATTAAACCAACCAACTTGAGCAAACGTTTTCTTTTAGAAGCATTTAAAATTAAAACTGAACACTAATCAAAATATATAATAGAGAAAGAAAACGGAGAAATAAATTAATTAGTTGAAGAAACAAAGATACTAACAGAACATCAAAAACTGCATGAGATAGTTTTTCCTGGCAGACAACATCACCTTGTTCTGCAGCATCAGCTGATGTATGTGTTGATTTCACAGACAACTGAAAGAAAAGCAACACCATTAGTATACCAAACCAGTAAGGAGAGGTTTCTCGAACCTCAACACTTTAATCTGTAGAAGTAACCTCAAACGAAGAAAACTACTCAAGTAACAATGTGAATCACAAAGTTGATCACATGATAAGAAGTTGCATACATCTATATCTGTCAATGATTGACCCAACTTGTCAGCCAATGCACCAAGGTGCTCCTTAGCATCCTGAAAAAAATGCAATTTAGCATTACAGATAGAATATAAAACCAGTACACAGATATCATAGTAGCAAATGAGAAACAAATGCTCATTCAATGTTGCTCACCAAAAAGAATTGGAATAAAACTGGCTAGAGAACATATGAGCAGACTTAAGACAATGGGAAAAAAAAAAAAAAAAAGAGGCCTAAAAAGTTTCAGCAATAGCTTTAAACTCCTAAACAACCCATAATAAAGTGCAAGATTATGTCATGTGAAACAAAATGTAACTCCATTGGATTAAAGTATAGAAAAATATTATTATTTCATAGAAAGTATGGATGATATTGATTCAACAACTAAGCACATAATATGCTCAGAAAGTAACCTTAAATAAGCACATAATAACAATCCATACCTTGGGACTTTTTTATAATTCTCCAATTCGAAACTAGTGTACGATCACAGTAGTGGGAATACTATAACTTTGTATGCCACCACAAATCTCAAATTCAAAAAAAAAAAAAATGGTACCCCGCATCAATTGCAATTAATAACCAGTATGAGTACTGATCTTCAACTCCTTCTGTCAACTTACACCCCCCATTATCTCCAGCTCAAATAAATCTAACTACATCCACTTAATTGCAATTTGCATAATATTTCAATATTTGCTCATGCAATAAATAATTACATAATGAATGTTTATTTATACATGAGATGCAAAATAGTGCACAAAACATGAAAGAGACAAGGAAGGATCACCTCATCAAGGTAATCAACATCAAGATCACCACAGTTGTCAACATTGCCGAACATAAATCCCAATAACCTGTTACCTCCATCAGCCTCTTCATATTCCTCGTCATCATCTGCCAAACCAATTATGAAACATGACCAATAATTTTTTTAAGAAAAAAAAAAGTGAAATGAAAGAAGGCCAAATTAAGCTCAAGTTATTCTGGGAAAATAAAAAATATACTGATAAATGGATTCCAATTTCTGTATTTTCCTTAAAAATCCTACTCGATGGTTCAACTTGGTAATTAATTTAATTGGTGCTTCTTTGAGGAAAGGAACAAAACAAATGGAATATTTAGATGCTAAGATCAATGATTCAGGATTTCTGCAAATCAAATTCTCCCTTCTAAGCTAGAATAGGTGCAATTACTCCCTTAAAAATATAATATTTAATTGCAAAATACATTCGAAATTAATTTAATGCTAAACTCATGCACATTGCAATCATAATAATTGGCATGTAAAAAAAACACCTCCAAACCATAGGCCAAAATATATAAACATATCATTAGTTAAAGGAACCAACTTACCTTCATCACGAGCATCCTGAGATGCACCGCCAGACTCGTAATCACCCATGCTGTTATTATAGTCTTGTCCTAACAATCATTAATAGAAATTAAAATCAAACAACTACAAACTTCAACACTGCATAAACAAGAAAGCATCTCCCTTTGGAAAGAGATGCTATTCGGAAGTACCAAACCTCACAGCTGTTAAAATTGTATACGCAAACAACAGCTGAAGTTGAAACAAACCAAATAACCTAACTTTATAGTGAAAATTACAATGTAAAGCTAAACGCCCAAAAACGGAAACGTTCAATTCGTTTGAATGATAAGTGTTTGATGAAGACCATGTACTGAAATTATAAAAAAGAATTAAAATTTCGAATGGATTTCAAGAAGAAAACGGAAAAGAGGAGAAGATGCGAAATGATTTGGGGGTTTTGAAAAGAAAGGGTTACAGGAAGAGAAATTGAAGTTTGGAGGAGAATTAATCTATACCTGTTAAGTTACATAGATTGAAATCTATAATAGCAATGGTCTTCGACTAGAATAACGATGATAAAATCTGGATTACCGACTCAGATGTTCGTTGATTTCATTAATGAAGGCAGAGAGAGAGGGATTAAGTTCAGTTTATGAATAAAAACTGATTCTTATATAATGCTGGGTGTGACGTTCTCGGGCCTTGATGGTTTAAGATCTAAAGAAGATTAAATGCAAATGGCAGAAGAATCTAAGGAAAAGTAGAGTGAAAATATAAGTATTGTACTAACCTAAACTATCTCTAGTCTCTAGCCTGAGAAACAAAGGGGGCTTGTATGTTGGCGTCACATTCAGCTCTCCGGCGGTGAACGATCGGTGACGGCTTCGGCAAAGCAGTCGCACGCAACCACCAACCAGAAGTTGCAAACCGGTTGGCAAAGGCAGAGCTCTCTGTTCTTTTCAGTTTTGACGATCGTGTTTCGTTTTGTGCTTTGGTTGGTTGAACCCCTAATTTGGATTCCAAAGCTGGCCAAAACGTCGTAGTATTAATGGAGCAATAGTATTCAATGGCCAATGAGTGGAACCGGTCCGATTCCACACCAATTTTTTAAATTGCGATTTTTAAAGAGAGATGACTTGCAAATCCGACCCAACTCGTAACATGTGACTAGCAGAGTCGAACGGTTAACGGTTACTATTACCAATTAGAAATTGGTAAGAAATTGGTAACCGATTAGCATCCAAATATGTTAAAATTGAAATTTTAAAAAATGTACATTTTGAAAACACTGTAATTAATACAATCAACAATAAGTTCTGAAAACAAGTTCATAACAAGCAATAACTAATGGACATAAGTATAAAAGTTATTAATGCTCATAACTCTTATTTGAGGCATAAAATCTTGACACAATTCAAAAGAGTGCAAATTAATCGGAAATATAGCCTTAGAACTTGTATAAATATTAAACAAATATTTTCAGTTTAGTTTAATTACGTCATCGTTCATCCTAAACAGCTAATAAAATTGTTGTGTAGAAATCACATAAGAAAGGAGAAACATAGAGTTAGAAAGAAAAAACAAAGTCTTACCTTGTATGTATGACAGCGTGATGGTTGACTGATTGTAGCTTCGTAGGCGATGGTGGTAATGGTAGGCGTCGTAGTGGTGGAAAAGAAAACAACAGGTTTTGTTGTCTCTAGTATGATGATGAATTGATGATCGAAGGAGAAGAAAAAAGAAAATGAATATTTAGAATATATTTGTTAATATTTTTTATTTTTTATGAAAAAAAAATTGTTCCCAAATTCTTCAGCTCTTGTTTTTTAAAGACTGGTTTTTTTTATTTATTTTTTTAATTGTAATTTGAACATACAAATAATAATATAAAATTATGTTTTCAAAGTCATATTCATCCCTAGTAAATAACTCTTAAAAATCCTATTAAAAAAATATAATTATTTTTACGAAATAAAATATTATTATTATTTGTTGAACATAAATTATTAAGAAGTATAATTATTTTTTACTATTATTACCATTGTAAAGAAATTGAAAATATTTAGCAAAATTTTATAAAAAAACTTGTAGATAGATATAAATATTAAAGAAAATAATAATAAAAATTAGATGACTAATGTTTTAATATCATGATAATAAATATTAATAAATTTTTAGATCTAAAATAAAAAATAAATATAAAGAGATAAAGTTATTTCCCTTGAAAGTTAAAAAAAAAAAAAAACAAAACTGTTTTAAATAGGTTTTGTTTAATTTTTGGGTGGAAAAAGGAAAAACAGAAAATTTAAATGAAAACAAACGGCCATTTTTGTTTCTAAACCGTTGGATTTGGCAGTTCAGTTGGCGGTTGGAGATACAGTACACTAATCATAACTATGATTATCAATTACCAATATAATTATAATACCATTTTAGCAGAAATTGTCATTATTAAAATTTATAAATGATAATATTTTCTTTGGTATATTTGGTAGCGTAAATCACCAAATGTTATTTTATCTTATTTTAAATTAATTATTGAATTATATTTACGCAGTTCCGAAATCAATTTTAATGAGTAACCGTTTATAAGAATATTTTATTTTATCAATTTCACGAAAAATAATTATAAACGTTAAATATCGGCTGTAGCTTTTTTTTTTTAAATTAATAATATGAATTCAAATTTTGTAAACTGTGACCTATTAAAATTAATTTTAAAATTGTGGTAAATACAATTAAACACTTAATTTAAAAAAAAATGAAAAAAAAATTGAAGAGCACTTGCTCCCCACACCCCATGCCGAGAACTCTATTTCGTAATGGTAATTATGAACCATTTCCAGCACAATTTACATTTGGTATGAGAAAGCACATGAAAAAGAAATTAGAGTAAAGCAGGCTTGCATAATGAAAAACAGTGGCTGAAGAGACAACTCATCCCTCTCACCCACACAATATCTGCAAACGAGTCGAGCCGTTTACAAGCCTCAAACGAGCCGAGCTTTCATTTTGAGTTTGAGCTCAAGCTCGAGAAACTTAACACGAGTCGAGCTCGAGCAGTACAATACTCGCTCGGTTCGACTTGTTTACAGCCCTATATACTTGCACCATCTGCGAGTCACTTTTGCGTGACAGGAAATAGCTATCGACACATTACTCCTCCAATGTTTCTTTTGTTTTAAAATTGGAAAATACTACTACTTTTAGTATTTGCAACAAAACAAAATTTTCAGAAAATTGCTGAGTCCTTAAAAAACAATACTTGTATATACATTTTGAACGGACAAAGAATTGCTCACAAAATGTTCAAGTAACCAATAATTCAATTAATTTTCAGCAACTTCCCCACCCTTTCCAAACCAACCCACTATAATTGCACCCAACAAAATTGTATCTTTGGCTTTTCTTCTCATCCAACTCAGGCCAATCCCATCTTTTCACTCCTAACATTCATGAAACTAGACTTTTCACTCTAAAATAAAGTTTAATCTCAAAACACTCTCAACTTTGTGTTCACGTTTATTTTTCACTATTAACCAAATTTTTGTCCATTTTTAAAAAAAAAAATTAAAATTATATGGACTTGTGAAATTATTATATAAAACTTAGAAACTAATATGTACTTATATTCATATCTTCTTTGAGATAAACCCTATTCCAATACCGCTGGTTATTAACGTCTCCACCCCTTCCATGATTCCGGCATGGAAATCGGCAAATAAATACATCAAATCGAAGCTCTCATCATGAGAAGTCGAAATATGAATTCCCTTTTAACCAAACATTCATGGTATGACCGGAAAATAAAAAGAAATTTTCAGAAAACATTTCTTCTTGCTGTAAAATCAATACCCGCAATTTCTCACGATCCTTTTTCCCTTTTATTTCCACGGCTAGTTCGTCCAGCACCTGTCACCAACCACTCTCCATCGCCACAGAGATTTCTTCGATTTTCATTACTATAGAGCTTTGGAGATTGGAGAGGCGGCTGGATTTTGATGGGGCTGTGTTGGTAATAGTTCCAATGAGAATGGAGGAGACTGTGATTTCATTTTTCGTTTTGAAACACAACATAGGAGAGAGAGCTTGGAAGACTTCGAAAGATGAAGAAACCATTGAAAATTAAAACTACCGTTGAAAAATAACCGCCGAGTTGCTAAAGGTGGATGATGTTTAGATTTTTCAAATGTGAACAGAGGGTGATGAGGGCTTCATTCCAACCAATATATTCGATAGGAATCAAACATTCTATAGAAGTAGCAGAACATGCCAATCCATAATTGGCTAAGTATATTAGAATTTTTGAATGGAAATAACACTATATTAGATGATTTTATTATACATAGACTATTAAGTGGATATTTTAATTTCTGACTCATGTAAGAAATTTTATTTTGAAATAAACAATTATAAATGTGCTGTAAACAATTTTAAACATAAACGGATTAAACCGTAGGGAACCATACAATTATTATTTATTGGTTGAAGGACTAAACCATTTTCAACATACAACATCTTAACTTATAATTTAAAATGAGAATATTTGCTTAAAATTATGGTAGTCCCACAGACATTCTTTTCTTTTAAGAAAATGAAATCAAGGAGCAGTACGAGGATTAGGAAATGAAAATGAAGGGACATTTGCTCGTCTCCCAAATGAAGGAACACTACGAGGACGTAACGCAGGAGGCAGTGTAACCACAGGTGCAACCGGAAAATTATTTCCAGTTTTGGGCAATGGAGGGAGTTTCAAGCGAGGGAAATAGCTGAAAAGTGGCTGCTGCAGGCCGCGACGAGCTGCCATGGAAACTTCAATGCTTGAAAATGACAATGCAATAATTATAAGAATTGTTAAAATAAAAAGACGGGAAGAAGCCATATTATTTGCTGAAAATGATAAGAGGAAAGAGGGGTTTTGGTATGGAAGAAGAGGAAATGTTTTAAAGTTTATATATAGAAAATGGGGTGTGTTAATGCAGTGATCGGCAGCCTCTGATGTTGGTGTGTTTATTAGCTGCATTTGAGGCTAAGAGTTATATCAGCATTTTGGAGTAGCTCATGAAAATGACTAATCAACCAGTCCGGGATAGCTCGGTAGCTAAGAGCACTTATTGAGTAAAAGATCCACCTGTACTTGCTCTAAAATAGATGAAAATGACAAATTAAAAAGTGGTGAGACATTCAAATATATTAATATTATCATTGTAGAAAGGAGACTTTATTGATTATGATATGTTAACACGTGTATATTTTGTATTAATGCATAAATTGTGACTAGAATGACTCTGATAACAATTTTGATCTGGTCGTTCAAGGAACTTGCAACAATTTTGATCACAATAAAAAGTAGAGACTGAAAAGGAGAAAAACACATTAACTTTCTTGTAATGTTACAGTTTGAATTTTAATTAGTCTTAAAATGTTGTTGCTAGACATAATTAAGCAGATAATTGATTTGTAAGTACAGTTATTTGTCTAATTCAATTAATTATTGCATATTAGAAATAGAATTCAAATGATTTGACTTTAATCATTTTCGATATTTTTAATATGAAAATAGTTGAAAATATGGTTTTTGTTTTACCATTTCATCCAATATTATTTCTTTTTTAGTTTACATATAGTCAAGCATTTGGTTGTTGTTCTAGGGATTTCACCACACCACTCAAGCAGTTGCTTTAGGCCCCATTTGTAGCCTTACAAATAATAGTAATTGAAGGAGAACTTGTAGAAAATGAAATTTAGTTTTAATTTTAAAAATAAAATAGTATATATTTTGAAAAATTAATAAAAACGATTAAATTATTCTCTTACTTAACTAACCCATTTAAAAAATAAGACATTCTTCATTTCTTCCTCAAGTTTTAGAATCGTGTTTCATTCTTCTTGAATCATTCATTCTTCATAATTATTGCCGAATTTATTCTTCACAATTCATTCATTTTTTAATCCATGATTTATGTTTTCCGTTCCTTTTAATTTTTGTTTGAGAAATCTTTCATTCATTTTTTTTTCATTTATTGTCGATTCTCGTAAGTTTTAAATTATAATTTCAGAAATTTTCAATTTATTCTTCTGCAATTGTTTTCAAGCTTTCAAGCTGTTTTTCTATTTCATTCTTTTTTTTTTTTTATGTTAGTAAAGAAGTTTATTTCAAAAAATATATTTATTAGTGCTTCTGATTTTTTTTCTTTGTTTGCAGTCCTTTGTTTATTTATTTTTTTTTTTTGTCTTTGATATTAGTATGTATACTATTATATATGTGTCATATAAATGGTTCTAGTTCTTGTAAATACCATATTATAGTGATGTTTTGTGTTATATATACCAGTACATATACTTCATATATACTGATTAAATCTTTTGTATATATTTGTTTAATTATTAAGTTTTGGTTGATTTACAGTAATATACTAAAATATATGATTTGTTTATACTGTTTAAATATTTTTGTAGATACTAGTTTATTTTTGTTATATTTTAACTGATTTGTAGTATATATGATAGTATATCTGTATATATATTGACAGTATTGTTTTGTTTGTTTCATAATATATCTA
Source organism: Croton setiger (assembly GCA_948099555.1). Taxonomy (NCBI): domain Eukaryota; kingdom Viridiplantae; phylum Streptophyta; class Magnoliopsida; order Malpighiales; family Euphorbiaceae; genus Croton; species Croton setiger. The sequence goes on from CANUEY010094696.1 coordinate 65,726, forward strand.
TCAGTATATATATTGTATATATACTGTGATCATATATGATATTATATACTACTAATATATATATATTGAGAGATAATATTATTACATTTTAATTCCGGAGGTTACAGTCTAATTGTCGATTAATTGTTTTGGTGCTCGGCGAAAGCATTGATTAAAGACTTTGGAGAGGAACCAATTAGTTTGATGGATTATAAGGTGGCTGATATTTTAATTGATTTGTAAATATACAAAGACTTATTTGTTAATTTTACCAAACTTAATGTTTTGTCGACATCCCCTCGTAAAAATTATTGAAAGAATTTGTCCAACCATCACTATACTACTCATCAATTTAAATAAATTACTAGATATACATATATAATGAAGAGACAAATAGTGTCAAACTGGTATACAAATATACAAATGGAAATACAGTAATCAGGAATTACAATAGTAAAAACAGATAGTATATCATGATATTACAGAATTAAACAATGCTAAAAAAAAATTCAAATAAATGATCAACGTCAAGAATTACTGCACTGTAATCCAAAAACGAGACGTGTCAAAGATTTAATTTCCAGCTGGTGGCGGAGGAAGGAATGGGATAGAGGGAATAGTAATTGGGATGCTTGGGATTGGAGGCAAAGTGACCTTTGGAACAGGAAGCATGTTGGGCAAGCTTGGAAGTGGAGGCAATGTAGGCTTAGGCAAAGATGGTTGTGTGGTTGGTAATGTTGGCTGCGGCAGAGTTGGGATAGTGCTAGGCAATGGTGGAAGTTGAGTAGTCGGCAATGAGGGCTGTGGCAGAGTTGGGATAGTGCTAGGCAATGGTGGCAAAGTAGGCTTTGGCAAATTCGGTATAGAAGGCAATGGAGGCATTTGCAAGAGATGTCGAGCTGCGAAGCCAATATTCATGCTTGAGAATGATAAAGCAATGAAGAAAGTAATAAAGATAGAGCACTTGAAAGAAGCCATATTATTAAACCTTCAAATTAAGTAATAAGGAAAAGAAATTTTCTTTATGTTTGGGATGAGGAAATGAAAGTCTCCGGTTTAGAGGTTATATAGATGATGAGATTTGTGGGCAGGTGATTGTTTAGTAAGGGGAAAGTATAAAAGAGTTGTTAAGTTTGTTAAGTATTTCTTGAGTTAGCTTAACTTCCAATTGTAAATGGTCAAATATTGTTGAGGTTGGCTAGATTTCAAATACAATTAGTTTTAAACCATGCAGGTGCAGCCACCATATCAAATTTTGCCACTTCCCACACCGAATCTTGTTTGAACATGTGTGATCTTAAGATTATTGAATATTTGCTTTTGTATTAAAAAAAAGAAATGATTATTCCAAAATTTCTTTTTATACATCTAATAATAATAATTAGTATCTAATTAGTACCTACCATCATGAATAGATCATGTTTCGAATTTACTCATAGATTGATTTTAAAAAAGGAATATTTTATTGATAACACACCTATATTATCGTGTAAATAACTTATTGATTTAAGATTTATTTTTTCGTACGCTCAATTTTTATTTAAATCAACCATCTTTAACTATTTTGTTTACATAAATTAGATTATAAATAAAATTATTTATTTTATTCTTTCATGAAATTATTAATTTTATATATATATTAATTTTATATCTTGGAATGTGGATATTGATTTTCTATTGATGGAGTTCAATAATGCATCATATTCTTCCACCAATATGCATTTTTGTGTGTGTTTCATATATCATTTGTTTCAAAAGAACATAAATTTTAGAAACGCTATTGCAAATATTTTATTTTGTTATCCGGATGTGGAGAAAGACCAATTTTTTGCGTATTCCGAAGAGTAAACTCTTCTACTAAGATATGAAAATCACCTATAATTATGAGATTTCAAAATTTTATAGTTATAGTTTTTATTTCTCCTATTCTCATATGTATTCAACTAATAGTATTATTTAATGATTTTATATATCATTTTTCAAAGAAAATAAAAAATTAATAAAAAGTAAAAAATAATGGACCCTTGGTTTATAATAGACCAAAATCTGCAGTTACTAATGTTATATATACCAAAATTGAAGGACTTAAGATTGATTGAAATATAACTAAGTAACCTAAAAATAATGATGTTTTCATTAAAATAATTTTTTTTAATTGTATTTATTGACAAAAAGATATTTGTAACTAAAAATTTTATTTTTTTAATTTTTAAATATAACACCTCATTCTATATTCTTATGTCATAAAACAGGCCATATTTTTTTTATATACATATCTACTGACATATATCGGATGACATTACTTCTAAATTTGTTTCCCATAAATATACCTATAAATATACACATACATTCAAATACCAAATCACGTATACAACATGTTAATAATACATACACCAGTCCTTTTGATCCTATAACGATCTATTTGACCATTACTTCCAAATTATCTCACGAATATATATATATATATATATATATATATATATATATATATATATATATATATAAAAGCATACATATACCATTCTCATAGCAAACATGATATCATGCATGTATTCTTTCATCTAGACCTATTAAGATGTAACTTGGCCGTTCATAAAACTATCATCATTATAGGCATGTAAGATAGTTTGCATGCATCAATATATAGACATCCTAATAATTATCCATAAGTTACATGTATATCACTTCTCATTTACATGCCGTTAACTACCAAATATAAGGCTTACAAAACAAGCAAGGACTACATAATATTATATTTACATAACAAAACAAAAACATGCTAAATGCAATGAAATCACTAAG
>CANUEY010094870.1:0-16937 GCA_948099555.1 Croton setiger
GGATAATTCCGGTCTTCCTCATATGGTTACAGGAGAGGTTTAGCCGATGGTTAATTCCGGCTTTCCTCCTATTTGTTATGGTTGAGTTGTGTGACCTACGGTTTTTCCGGTGTCTCGCTCAACCGTTGGATCCAGCTACAGGTTTGATATGGGTGAAATTCCCGGGGCAAATCGTTGAGTCGATAATCACAACCAAACAATAAAATGGAAATACCTTGCATATAGCACATCTTGCATAATTAGATGTTTGTAGATTGAAAGTGACTATATGATAAAGATGGTATACAAATATATGGATGATATAATTAGATGTTTGTGAAATGATAGCGAATTTGTGATAAAGTGTTTTACAGGAGATAAGAATTATAACCATTATGGTTACATAGTGGTGATGGCTCTATCACTTATACGGATTTGATACTAGTGGTGATTATATCACGTATATGGTTATGTGACGGAAGTGCCGTCAAGAGTTATACAAGTTTGAGATTATAAGATTGCTTGATTTTATTGATAAATTGCTTTATGTGCTTATTGCTTTATGTTTGGTTTTACATTTACTGAGTATGCGACTCATCCAAATCGCAATATGTGTTTCAGGACGGCAGTCCGAGTGAAGTACTGAGGCTTCACTCGCCATTTGTGCATAGGTCGGCCCAGCGGGAATCTAGGCCTCTCTCCCCCCACCGTTCCTTAGCATTTTCATGACATTTAGCATGCTTTTGTTGAGATGTATATATAACAATTGAGGCTTTCGCTTGTTCTGTAAACCTTATATTATATAGTTAATGGCATGTATTTAAGTAATGCTAGGTTTATAACTTTTGGATTATCTAATGGCATGTCCATCTAATGTTATATTTAATCATGCCCTGTATACTTAAAATGTTTATAGTTTTGAGAATGGTTAAGTTAAACCTTAGTGGGTTTAAACGAAATGATGTTTGTCGAATAGCATGCCTATAAGTGATTGATATATATATGTTGGTAATGTATCGTCGAGGTAGTGAATATTGTCACGTCATAAAAAAAAATGGCCGGTTTTTTTATGACATAGGTTATAAGAGTGAGGTGTTACATTTCCGTTGGGGAAGGTTAATTTTTAGGCTTTTTGGCCAAAATATGTGTTTTGGTATGTTTCCACTTAGGGAAAAAAAGGGGGTTTATTAGGCCATAGGGCCAAAAATGTGATTTTTAGGGTGGCGCTACGGACAAAAGTTTGATTTTGAGTGGCGCTGCGGCCATAAGATTTATTTTGGGTGGTGTTGTGGCAAAAAAATTGGTTTTAGATGGCGCTGCAGCCAAAACATTGATTTTTTAGGCCTTTAGGCCAAAGAGGTTTGTATGCTTATGCAAAATTTCATGTATGCATGATTTGAGAAGGGGTAGAAGAGAATTAAATCAAAAAGATTGAGTTTAGAGTTGTACCTGTGGCAATTGGCATCCGCTTCGTAGCTTCAATTTGATTTGGACTTATTTTATTATGTGATTTTATGAATGAATGCAAGTTATCACAACAATGCAATGCAGAAAGCAGTAAAGAATTACTTGGAGATCAAGAATCACCGAAGGCAAAAATGGAGAAGAGAGCGGCTGTCAACACAACTCAAGGTGTGAGGAAAAAGTGAGTTTGAGGGGGTATTTATAGGTGAAAATTTGACCAAAAGTCAACCAAGGGCGGCCTAGAGCGCCTCCGCAGGGCGGCCAGGGGCGCTCTGGGGGGCGGCCCGGAGTAACCTCCGAGGGCGGCCTGGGGTGCCCTGCCTCAGCAACTCGTGTGTTTTTCGTTCTAGTGCCTTTTTAGGACGCTCCGAGACTCCGAGGGCATTTCTGTGACCCTCGTAAAATCTCGGATGTTTCTAGTACTATAAAGGCATACTTCCGACACTGTTTTCCGGTGTCGCCCGGTCCGGCTTGACTGTTTGTAGTCTGTGGAACTCGATTTTTTGGGCCTCAAAATTCGAGTATTCACAAGTATCTGTGACTTAATGGATAAATTGAATACTATGTCAAAGATAGCTATACTTTTGTTATATGATTTGGTTAATATGGAAATATTGGTTAAGTCAGCTACGGCTTGCAAGTTAAAGAGGATCCTATGAAATAAGTTTACCTACGACAAGTTTTGTTTAATATTTTGAAATTATGAATTCTTGATTTGTTCATACTGTATAGTTTACACTTACTGAGTACGCAACTCATTAAATTTCTTTTACTTGATTCTAGGTTTTCTTTGGGGCAACTGACAGCGTCAGTTCTGCCATCATTCCATCAGGTCGGTCAGCTGAAGCTTAGGATCTCTCTCTCTCTCTTGCATTTCATCATTTGAATCATCCTATCATGTAGATTTATGTCATATGGCTAGTAATTTATTAATAAGGCCTATGATTAACGAATTACAGATCTAGTAAATAATGTATGGCATGTCATATGCATGGTAGTAGTCATTGCATTGCATGTAGAGTTTTAATAAGTTAAAATGCCTATGTGTCTGTGTTGCTTATATGCTAGATTACGGTGGAGTCTTACAGCATAAATTTTATTACGTAATATGTTAAGAATGTTAAAAAAAATATTTTTGATTGACATGTTTTATGACATAAAGGTAATAGGTTATGTTGTTACAGAACATTTATGTAACATAAGCAATCTATTATGAGACAAGTGACCTAGCCTATAATGTCGAAGATCTACATCTTCAAACTGTTTATTGTAACTGTCACTAAGTGAAACTACAAAAGCTGCCACTACTTCTAACAACCTTACTTATACCTATACGTTATTGAACATGCCTTTTTTTTTTATAAAACATTTTAAACATATTACGTAAGAACTACTATGACCTTAAAAAGGACAATAATCATAAGTCTCAATCAAATCTTATCTCCTATAAATCTATATGCAACATTTGCTATTATTATGTTGTAAGACTACATAGTTTACAAGCAAACGAGCAATACCAAACACATTGATATCTTTACATATTAATAACTCTACATGCAATACCATGACAGCTACCATGCATATGACATGCCATAAATTACTTACTATACTTTTAAATCATTTACCACTAGCCTTATTAATAATTTACAAGTCACATGACATAAATCTACATGATAAGATGGTACAAATAATAAAATGCGAGAGAGAGAGAGAACCTAAGCTTCAGCTGATCGACCTGGCGGAAAATTGGCAGAACTGATACTGTTAGTTGCCCAAAGAAAACCTGAATCATGTAAAAGCAATTTAATGAGTTTCATACTTAGCAAGTGTAAACTAAACAATATGAAACAAAACAATAAATCACAACTTCAAAATAATAAACAAAACATATTGTAGGCAAGCTTATTTCATAGGATTCCTCTTTACCTTGAGAGCCATAGCTGACATAACCAATAGTTCCATATAATTCTATAACAATCAAAACCCATAACAAAATGCAGCTATCTCTGACATAGGATTCCATTTAATTAATAGGTCATAGGTACTATAATCAGTAATACCTTACATTTTCATACATCAATCAAAACATAACCATATGCAAGTGTAAACTAAAGCATATAAACCAAACATGTAATTCAATTTATTATAATTTAGCAAAATAGCACGATTCTAGATCATATTCATTATCTTAAATCATAGCAATATTGTAAAATGCATCGTGACATGTCATTCCTTTTTACTTTAGTTGTGATTCATCGACCAAGTGTTACCTCGGGAATTTCACAACATATAAGTATCCATAGCTGGCCAGTAAACATATAAGACCAGAATTGTGACATTCCAACCCTAAACCCTACGTCGTTCCGACGTCATTTCATGCATTTTGTGCATTTTCATTAAAATGCATCATGATTTGATTTGATAATTAAGTTAAACATGGAATATATGATTTGGATTTGATAATATATGATTTGAATAAGAAAAAAAAGTTATGTTATAGGCTCATTTGCTGTCGAAAGACACAAACGGAGCTAATTAGGGTTTTCGGACCCGCGCGATTGGAAAATGCCGAAATCGCGTAAAATATGAACCAAATGATTTTGATATATTTTGAAATGTTTATGAATATGTTTTAAATAGTTTTGGAACCCTAAATATATGACGACGTCGTACGGTTTTGGTTCCGTAAAAATCGTTGAGCTTTAGACTCGGTTTAGGGCACCGAGCGAACCGCGACCCCTTTTCGGATTCCGATTTTTACGAAACTTTAGACACATGTTCTACATATTATTTTGACACCAAAATGTGTTTAAAATGGGTGCTAGAATGATTTTATAGGCTAGTTTGTGAGGTTGGATAGATTAAGTGAAAGAAAGAAGAAAACCTTAAGCTTAAGTAAGGTTTAAAGCAAATTTTTGGATATAATTATGTGCAAGTTGACCAAGCAGCTACTGGACACTTTATGCAGGAGTTAGATGAGCTGGAGAGGCAGGTAATTAAGCTAGTTTAGTAGGAAAAAGGAGAGGTAAAACGTAGGTGAAGGTGAGAGGAAGAAGAAAGAAAGAAAAAGGAAAAGAAAGGAAGAAAAAGAAAGAGAAAAGAGAGAAATCCTTGGGAAATCTTCAAACCTGTTGTTTAAACATGTTCTTGGGTAGTTTAGGAAGGGACTAGATGTGTTAGATTGGTAAGAATTTGGCTGGAAATCATTGGATAAGGGGAAACAAAATTCTGGTTCAAAATCTGTTTTCTAAGGCAGTTTTAGGGTACCAACTTTGGAGGGTTATAACTTCCAATTGGTGAAGCCAATGTGAGTTTTGGCTGTATGGGTCTATAGAATGTATGTTTTTCTAGAGATTAATCATTTTAGTTTGCCGGAAAACCACCGAAGGTGGCCGGAAAAGTGGCTGGAAGTTGGGTTGAGAGTTGGGCAGATTCTGGGTTTTGGTAAGCAGTGCTAAGGAGCCAACTTTTAGGACTTGTATCTTTTGATCCAGAGAGTTTTTGGGAATTTGGCTCTGATATTTAGCTAAAAGGTGTATAGAGGAAGAGAAAGGTGGTCTTAGTTGGCCGGAAAGCCACCGGAGGTGGACATAAGGTGGTTGGGAAGTTGGCTGGAGAGTCAAGTTTTGTCGGCAGGAAGGCAGATGGGACAGGTGGTTGGAGGCTTGCCAAAACGGCACTAGCTGCGTGCGTTTTGGGGAGCCAGGTGCGCACGGGCATGAGGCACGCGAGGGACGCCACGAGGTGATCAAAACGACAGAGGGTTTTGCGTTTTGGTGAAAATTGCACTTCTGGTGTCTGGATTTTGGTAATTCCTATTTTTAGCCCCTGAACCTTAAATGTTTTTGCATTTTAGTCCAGTAGAATGAATTTAAGATTGTTTTCAATTTAGTCCAGCAAATTTAAATTGTGATAATTGAAATTTGACCCCTGTAGTTTCTGCAGTTTTGCAAAATAGCCCTTCTGGGCAGATTTTGATAGTTTTGGATAATTACATTTTGGTCCCTCAATTTTAATTAATTGCACTTTTGACCCAGAAACTTTTATAAATTATGTTTTAGCACTTCCAGCCTAATTTCGACGTTTTGAATCCGTTTTTGATGTCATAAATTTATTTTGAGATCGTTTTGAGGATGAAAATTGAGATTTAAATGTTTGGTTAAAGAATTTAAGTATGAAATTGGTTTTAATTAATTGTTTGGTTTATTTAAATATAGTTTTGGTTTTAATAATTATAATTATTCTTAATTATAATTATTATATGAAAAATTAAGATTAATAAATATGTTTATTATGTTATGAAATAATTTTCATTATGGAAATATACGAATTTACTTTTAAACAGAAATAACTCAAAGATTAAATATGAAATCATGCATCATAGCATATATGAATTTCTGATTTAGTTATTTGAACATCATTGCTATATTATGCATTATAGGCGCATCGAGTTCTCGAGCGGTGCAGAGTAAGCAACCCGAGGGCCAACCGAGTTTACAACAGTGAGGTAAATGCTAAAACCACTTACTTATATGTGTTTGATATGAACTTTGTGATATTGCCAAATTTGTTATATTAAGCTTTTTGGATGAATTGTTTGGACCGGTAATGAAGCCCGGTCATTTGGAAATATATGTTATATGAATTGTGATGTTTGTGGTTCCTGAGTCGGTATTGAAATCCGACCAGTTGAGTTATTTGATCTGGTTCACATGATATATATATATATGACAGAATTACTATGTTTTAACCGGTGCTAAAACCCGTCATATGTTTATTTGAAACATGACAATATGAAAAGTATGATTTACAAGTCCATATTCATAGGACTTAAATATGGCTGTTGTGATTATCGTAGCCATTGTTTGCATATTTCACGTTTGAGAAACCACAGTTTTCTCTATGATTTGACGAAAAGGCCTACTATTCCTATATGATATAGAAAGATCTACGGGTCATATACGATGAAAAATGATCTGGTGTATACTGCATAATAAATGTTGATCCACAAACCCCTTTTTGATGGACGATATATTCCGGTCTTACAGGTTTGCTGGCCAGCTATGGTTACCGATATGCCGTGAAATTCCTGGGGCAACACTTGGTCGATAAATCACAACTAAAGAAAAAGGAATGACATGTCATTATGCATCTTAAGATATTATTTTGATATATATGTTATATATGACCTGATATTTAACAAAGTTGATATGTCTCTGATGAATTGCCTATTTGTTATATGATATTGCTTTGTTTAGCACTTGCTGAGTATGCGACTCACACAAATCGCACCATATGTTTTCAGGTCTGCTGTTTGAGTGAAGTACTAAGACTTCACTGGTTTATCCTCAGGTCGGTACAGCTGAAGCCTAGGCCTCTCTCCCTCACACCACGACATTTGTATCTACTGCATATAGTTTTTGTTTTATGCTATGTTTGTATAGCATAATTACATGTTTTGGTATATGTATATATTTAACATGTTATGTTAATAGAGTTCTTGGATAACAGGCAGAGCGGTATGTAAATATGGGTTGTAATATGTTTGGTATAAGTTTTTGAGTTATGCTTCTGTTATTTGATCTGTGAATGTTTGAAATGGATTTGGTTAATGTGAGAAATAAAATGATATGAGATGTTATAAAAAATAATAATATAGCATGTTTTATGACGTAAGGTATAAGAGAGGACGTTACAAGAATAACCATCGGTCATTTCATATTCATATAATGATCTGAAGATCAATCTGTAGCATATAAGACCCGAAGATCATCTTGTAACATATAGGACCCTTAGTTCTTTTCGTCAAATCATATAGAAATTGTAGGTTTCTTTTGTGAAATTTGTAAACACTAGTACGATGATCACAATGGCCATATTTAAGTCCTGTGAAAATGCAGTTACATAGAATATATATCATATCATCACATTTCATATAATCCAATAACCGGGCTTTAGTACCGATCCAAACAACATATATATCCAATATCAAGTTCATATAAGTCAATTGGTCGGATTTCGGTACTGACTTAGGAATCAAAAACATAATAATTCAATAATCAAATAATTCCAATTGACCGAGCTTCGGTACCAGTCCAAATATTAAATAATTGCATAATCATAGCAAATAAGTCAATTGACTAGGCTTCGGTACTAGTCCAAAAAGTTCAAATGTCATTTAATAACAATTTCACATAATTCAAGTGACCGGGCTTCAGTACCGGTCCATATAGTGTAATAATAGCATATTTAGCAATTCACAAAGTCACAATAAAAAACATGAGTTAGTGGCTTTACACTTACCTTACTGCTGTGAGCAAGCTTGGGTCTCGGGTAGCTTACTCCATCCTGCACTAGAACTCGGTGCTCCTATAATGCATATCATAGCAAAGATATTCAATTTATCAAACAAATAATCCATATGTGCTCTGATGCATGATTAAATATTTAATTCCTTGAAATAATTGAGTTTCAAAATTAGCCCATATTATTTTCCATGAATTTAAACTCAAATTATATAAATTTCTATCTTTAAAACCATTTAATAACACATGGAAGCTCAAAAATGAATATCATAAATTTAACTTTATGTTCCTATAATGCATATCATAAACTTAACTTTATTTATCATATATTAATTATAATTAATAATAATTATAATTATCAAAGCCAAAATAATTATTAATCAAACCAAATAAATAAAATAAATCTGATTTGAATAAAAAAAGATTCACAAAATATTTATCTTTAAGTTTTCGAGCAAAAAACGACATTAAAATCAAATTCTGAGATAAAAAAATGGATTCAAGATGCCCAAATTAAGTAAGAGGGGTAAAAAATATAATTTCTAAAAGTTTCTGGGTCAAAAACATAAATAAATAAAAGCAAAAGGACCAAAAGTAATAAAAATAATTGCAAAATTGCCCAGAAGGGCTAAACTGCACACGGTAGAAAAATTTAGGGGTCAAAACGTGATTTTACCCAAATTCAGGTGGTGAACACGCTATTTTCCATCAAAACGCAAATAGAGCTGCCGTTTTGATCCGCGACCCTAACAATTAAAACGCAGGTAGAGCTGTCGTTTTAGTCCGCGTCTTTTTAATCAAAACTCAAGGTTACCTGTCGTTTTGATCTTCTTCAACCTCTCCTCTGTTTTGCCCGATTTCCAGTGACTCCCAACCAACTTCCAACAGTTTGTACGTCCACCTTTAGTGGCTTTCCAGCGAACTACCACCATTTTTCTCTTCCTCTACACCTCCGCTATCGAACCATCAGGCTGGAATTCCCCCATGCATGCTAGGTTCTAAGATATAACTTCTCAAAGTTACTTCCTCAACACTATTTCTGAACCCAAAAACAGTTTTCTCTCTCTACTGTGTTTTGCTTCTCCCTCGTTTTCTAGCCACTCCTTTTCCTTCCTATCACTTTTAAACTTCTCCTACAACTCTTAGGAACCCTCTGAAGGTATTAAACTGAAGGTTTCCCCTTGGTTTTCTCTTTTCTCTTTCTTTCTCTATTTCTCTTTTCTTTTTTGTTCTTACATGATTTCTCTCTGCTCTCTGCCTCTTCCACCTCTTCAATCCACTCTCCAGCCACCTCTTAACCTCTGGAACAAGTCCAAATGCATCACTTTACACCACCTACTTAGTTTTAATCAAAAATTTATCAATTATCCAATTAACCCTAAAATACAATTTTCTCGATTCTTTACTTCTTTCAATTCCAGGCCACAAATCTTTTCCAGCACTTGATTTCCAATCATTTTTCATGTCAAAATAATAAATATAACATATTTTTAAAGTTTCATCGAAATTAGAAACCGAAAATTATTTGCGGTTCGGTCAGCGGTCGAAACCGACTCTGAAATCTCAACGATATTTACGGAAATGAAACCATACGACTTCATTGTAGTTTTAGGGTTCTAAAACTCTTAAAATCATATAAATAAACATATCATAAATATCAAAATCATTTGGTTTACATTTTCCACGTTTCTGACATTTTTTGGTCACGCAAGCCAAAAACCCTAATCGGGCCTCGTTTGTGTCTTCCGACAGTAAATAAGCTTAAAACATAACTTGTTTATCATATTCATTTTATTCCTTAACATGTTCAAATCATATATTTCATAATCAAATCATATATCAAATTTAATAAGATGTATTTTAAATGAAAATGCACGTTATGTATGAAATGACGTCGAAAACGACGTAGGTTTGGTTTAAGGTGTCACACTACTGCCTTTGAAAATGAAGAATCTGGATTATGTTGATAAACATATAGGCCTCCCACAACTCTAGCTAAACTAATCTTCTTCTAGGAATTCTTTTTATAAATTACACAGCAATTGTCCATTAAAAGTAAGGAATACTGCAATAGCCTTATCAAAGAAATAACTAAGATAAGATTGGAGGAGAATTCCAGAATATACAATACATTAGTCAAATAAAAATGTTTAGAAAACATAATTTTTCCTGTATTTCCATTTGGTAATTTCACTGTGACTGGTGTAATTCTTTCATAAGTAGTGAATAAACTTAATTTAGAAGCAACATGATCAGTAGCACCTGAGTCTAGTATCTAAAAATTTGAACAAAATGTACCTGGCTCATTAATTTCTAGCTTTGTGTTGACTGTAGAATCACCAAGATGAGTAGCTAACACATTGTTAACTACATAAGGATTAATTGTCACAGTCTTAATCTAATTAGATAACATGTTAGCCTCTACAAGATTGATAAGTTTGTGATACTGTTCTGGTGTAAATTGCATTCCTAGCCCTACAGTAAAATTGGTAGCAAACTGTTGTTGAGAAGTTCCATCAGCTTGTTGATTCTGACCAAACAAATTCTGGCCATGCAAACTTCTGCCATATACATTATTGTTCGACAAATCAATACTATTGAGATTGACTTCATAGTCTTCTCATGATTGTTGAGAGTGTTGCCTGTTGACCCTCAATTTTTGCCCAAAATCTAAAAATGAAAAATATTCAACAATGAACATATTTTTAAGTTAGACGAGTTTCCAATTCTCCCAATTCCAAATCAATTTTTGTTTGTTTTGAAAATTCTCCTTTATCTCTAAACTTTTCGGCCTAAAAAAATAGTATATTTGTTTTCGTTAGATTAATTAATTATTGTTCAATTGAGTAAATATTTTTATATTTACTGATTTTAATTTTTAATTAAAAATTTATTAGAATTTGTGTATATATTTTGATTTTATTTAAAAGTATAGAAAATTAAAAAAAAAAGGTGTATTAGACTTGTTTTAATTTGATGCTTTATTTTAATTTATTATTATTATTATTATTATTATTATTATTATTATTATTATTATTATTATTATTATTATTATTATTATTATTATTATCATTATTATTATCATTATTATTATTATTATTATTATTATTATTATTATTATTATTATTATTATTATTATTATTATTATTATTATTATTATGTAGAAAAAGAAAAAAAGAGAATTCAAAAAAAAGAGAGAAAAAAAAAAGAAAAGAGGGTGAAATTGAAGAAAATGAGAAGAGGAAGGAAAAATTAGAAGGTTAAAAGTGGGAAGGAATGGTTTATTTGAAGAAAGGAGGAAAGAAGTGGGGTTGAAAACAAAATTAAAAGAAAAAAGGAAGGAGGTGGGAATGAAACGACGTCATTTTATCAAGTGATAAAATGACGTCGTTTTAGTAGAAAGGAAACGCGCCTGAGGGATTGAAACGACGTCGTTTGGCCTTTGTTGAAACGAAGCCGTTTCGTTTTAGTAGAAAACAAAAAAAAAGAAAAGAAAAGAAACAAATTGAAGAAGGAAAACGAAAAGAACACAGAAAGAAACTGAAGACAAAAACGAAAGAGGAAGGGATTTCGTTGAAATCTAAACAGAGAGAAAGCAGAAGGGACAGCGAGATAGAGACAGGAAGGGAAAAGGAAGAGAGAGAAAGAAGAAGCCCTCGAAAATTTCTGGAGGGTGACGATTGAAGACGGCTATGGCAGAGATAGAAACGGCGAAGGCAGAGTTGATGGAAAGTTTCGAAATGATAAGGAGGGCCTGAGGAAGATAAAAAAGGAGGAGTTGGATTCGAAAAGGGGAGAGAGCCTTCTGAGGGAGGGAGCAATTGAGAAAAAAATCTGTAAGCAATTGAGAAAATTTTTCTGAGTCTTAGAATTTTAGGGTTTAGATTGTAGAAATTGGGGATTTCGAATTTTTATTTCAAATTCCTTCTTTCCTGTTGTTTTAATTAATTCTCATATCAAAATTAATTTGATATTATGAATCAATTTTGAGTAAAAATCTTAAATCCTGCTTCAATTGAAGTTGTACGAAGATTCTGTAAAAGCTTCAGATTCACTCTTGAATTCAAACAGGGATTTCTGAAAGCATTTAAGGTACCCTTTCTTGATTAATCTTATTTCGTTAATTTTCTTCTTCTGTTTTCTGATATAATGGATGTTTATATAGGGGAACCAGATTGAATCTGGCTTTGAATCTGAATTTGTTGGCCTGTTATTCGAATTTAGTTTAATGGTTGTGTATTTCCATCCATGAGTTGATTATGTTATCAGTTGATTTTTAATATGTATGTCTTGGATGATTCTGTGATCTTATGTTGATGATCTCAACTTGTTTATATTCCATCTAGGAATCAGAATTGACTGTTGTTTAGCTCCTCTATCAATGGTTAATCTTCCGTTTAGTATTTAGATTTAATGAAGTTATGCATTATATTTCATGAACATGTTCTGCATTTCTGGTTTTTAATTGAGTTCATGAACTTAATTGTCATTCTGTCAGTGTTTAGGTTTGTTAATTAAGGATTCTTGGAGAAAGGCTAAATCTATTTTAATAACTTGTTCTGGATTTATACTAATAAACTATTCCAATTCCATATCTTCATAGTCAAGTTTAGTTGTTGATGTCTCCTTGTTTGATTCTAACTGTGTCAGTTGTATTTGGGTCTTATTTGTTGGTATTACTTCTGCTTGGAAAGAATATCATTCTCTATAGATTTTTCTTCACTCTTATGAAGCTATAATTGTTGTTTACATTGGTTCAGAAGTTGATATTGGTTACAATAGATCGTTACTTGTTGGAATTCTTCTTTATGCTCTTTAATCATTGTTTCTGTTGAGATATGATTAAACTGCTTGTTGATTGGATAAATAGAATTTTATGTTGCATTCATGTTTTTGGTTTTGAGTTTCAGATTATAATACATGTTTGAATTTGTGAATTTGGAGTTGAATGCAGTTGATTTTAGCCTTCGTCCCAGGTCTAAAATCTGTTCAAAAATGCTCAAATGTGTTATGTATGCACAGTTCCTCCCCTGCTGCCTAGTGTGTATAAACCTTTGCCTAGTGTTCTGTTTTTTGCTAAATTAATTTGTTCTTCTTGTTGACATTATGTTGTATGAACATAGAAGTAATCTGCAGTAAGATTGTATTTGTCAAAGCATTGTTGATGTTGTATGTTGAAATTGTTCAATATTGTTTATGAGGTTGTAAGTCTGCTTAGATGAAACATGACATTTCAAAAAGTTGCCTGAAACACATGTTAGTGCTATATGCTTTCTGAAAGTTGTTGAGGCATGTTGGTGCATCATGAAAGTAGGAATTGAGAATGTATAGGCCAAATATGTGATGTAACATTGTTAGGGGATTAATGAGTAATTTGCCAAAAATATATGTGCTGCTTGACAAAATTCTGTTTGCATTGTGCAATAGAAACAAATTTGGGCAGATTTATAGAAAGGCATGATAAGATGTTAGAATTAGAAATTGGGGCAGATTAGTAATTACTCTAAACTTGAGGGATCAAACTGATTAGCTTCCAATTGTTTGTCTTACATGTTTTGTGACTTATTATAGATAATATTGCATGTTTAAGAGCAGAATGGTAATTTTCAAAATTAGGGACTTATTTGTAATTTTTCTAAAGTTTAAGGACCATTTTGTAAATTACCAAATTATAGGGACCATTTTGTAATTATGCATGATGTGTGTTTCTTTATTTCATTTGTGGACTGTTTTGATCGTTTTTGAATATTTTGGGGCTATTTTGTAATTTTCATAAATTCAGGGGTCTTTTCGTAATTTTCCAAAATTTCAAGGACATTTATGTAATTTGTCATAAATGTTTTGTATGTTCATTTTATATGTTTTTGGGATATTTTCGGGTTTAAATAAATTAATTCGGGGATAAAAAGGGTAGAATGTAAATTTAACTAGAACTTAATTGTAATTATTTTCTCCGAATCAGAGAAAGAATAATTTAGATTTAAGGGTTGTTTAATATTTCCACACTTTAATTTCCGATATTTATCGCTTTCAATAAGTTGAAAATGTTTGAATTTTATTTTCGGAAATGACCGTAAATTGCCATTTAGGAACATCGCTAGTTTAATCACAGCAACGACATTTTTGAAATTTTAATTTAAATTTTGGAAAGAAAAACAAACCAAGAGGCCGGTATTTTCTCGGTGGCGGATTGAGTAAAACTTAAACCATTGTACCTTACCTCCTTACCCGAATCTCTGAAATTTCGACCAGTGCCTTTCCAAAAATAAAAACGGTGTCATTTTCTTAAAATAAAATTAGTTTCCCGAAATCGGGTGGTGACTCAAACCATTTTTTTTAAGACCGACTAGTTCAGCAACGCGCGAAACATAAAATTGGTTTGTCACCTTAATCGTTTTTGGTAAAAATCGGAAATCCCCCTCACCGAAAACCGGACCTTCAACAGTTTGGCAACTCTGCTGGGGATTTTACAGTCAAAATTCTAGTTTTTATTAACTGAAATTTTGACTGTAATTAGGGGTTAACTCAAAACGGTTTGTTTTCTTTCCAACTTTTAAGTTAAAATTTTCAAAAATTCCAAAAACAAATAAAAATGTCGTTTGGCGATTTTCGGTCGTTTGTTGTGTGTTTTACTGCTTTCCTTTATTACTGTTTTAGGAAATTGCATTCATAATTCATCATCTTCTATCTCTATTCTTCCTTAATAACCCTACGGTAAGATTATCAGTGTGATCGTTTGCTGTCTTCCGAAAATTTTTCGAATACACCATTCGGAGTACTAGTAATGCTTATCAACCGTAAGTCTCGTACCAAACGGTATATAAAAAGGTTAGGCCTAAAAAACCGAAACCTTGCTTACGGAACCCGAGACTTGTCAAACCCGACTTAACCCACATATAGTCGATTGTAGCAACTTCCGTTTAGGATTTTTACCCAATTTGATGTGCTGTTGTTTTGTTGCATCATCCTAAATGCGAGCGAACACCGACAATCTCAAAGTCCCCCACAGACTGTCAAGATTTACGCCAAAAATCCAAGGGTTTTAGAAGTCGGAATTTTGACCAAAACGAAGCCGTGTGTGGGCGATATAAGGGTGGAGTTCATGCATTTCCTACCTCCCGTTCCCCCTTTTTTGTGAATAATATTTCTGTCATGCATCACGTAACGTGATTTTCCTTTTCAGCCATTTTTAAGAGTCGATTACAGTCATGGCTTGTGGGCTCTAACCCTCAGTTGGTTGCTTAACTTAAACCATTTTGTCGAGGAAAGGCGAGATAGCCAATCCCGGGAACAGTACCAAAGATTCACCGACATTCACAGTCGTAGCTCAGAAACAGAGTTTGGAAACCCGAATTGTAGCCAGAAGATAGTTCGGTGGCCATACATTTGAAAATAACCCAATTATGACGTTCAGCATCGCATCCCTTTGAAATGTAATTATCCAGATGTACTATTATTAACAACTGTAATTCAAAACCTTCTTTTATAAATGAAAAGGGGATTTTTAGCTATTACATTTTTGTTGTCTTTTGAAAGTGAGAATGTGAGAATCATACAAAAAAAAGGGACAAAAAAAAAAGAGAAAAATAGAAAATAAAAAAAAAATCGAAAAAGAAAACTCTGCTTAAGCGACAGTCGCACTTAAGGCAAAAAGAAAGGGTAAAGAGAGAAAATGATTAACTAGAAAACCAGAAAATGGCTAGTTAATGACAAAAGACATCCCAAATGTAATCAGCTAAACTATACTTGCCTACTCTGACAAAAATTTTCAAGTTCTCCAAATGGCTGCGGCGGAAGGACCGACGGCCCATGACAGTGAATCGGCACATTAGAATTGCATTCATCCTGTTTGTTTAAATTTCTATAAATACATTTTCATGCATGCATACATGCATCATCTCCTAACAAATTTTCACTGTACAGCCATCTAGTTGCCATAGCTTCCCGAAGCTGTAAGCCAAGAAAACCGGGGTGGCAAAGAATCCATGGTAGACTAATCAAAGTGTCTTGTTCACCAAGTTCTAACATTCAATCATCTGAGATGGCTAAAGAAAGTTCCAGCAAAGTCACTGAGATCAATGAGATCGAGGCCGCATGAGAAAAATGAGGGCCGAAATGAAAGCTGAAATCGATGCTCGGGTTCAGGAAGGGGTTGCCCAGGTTTTAAGAAACATGAACATCGATCCTTTTCAATCAGCACATCCAGTTCCTAAAGACACTGGGAAGAAACCAATGAAGTACGAGATTGATCCTGAACTGTACCATCAGGACCCTGGATTGTACCAACAACTGCTGAACGAGAGTATAACCCTTTGGAAGTGGAAGAATCAGATGAGGTAGTGCAAACCGGGGGCAAGAATAGAGTCGAGTCTATAGTCCGAAAGATAGAGGAACGAATTGAGAAAAAGGGGCCCAGAGCTGAACTTGGGGGCAAGAAAGAGCCTTCTGAAGAATTCAAAAGGATGAGTCGGCAGTTGGAAAAGATGAAGGCTTTTATGAAAGTCAAAGGGCTTGCTGAATTTATGGATGACAGTGATGATGAGGATTTGAATTTGAAGAAAGCTACACCTGTAGCTTGTAAAATGCCAAAATTTTCCCTGTACAATGGCATGGGCAACCCGAGAATTCACTTGATGCAGTACAAGTCTTTGATGGAAATCAACGGTAACCCGCCGGAGGACATTACCAAAATGTTCCCTCTGTCATTAACTGGAGCAGCACAGACCTGGTACTACAACTTCAATAAGAAGAAAACGAGGGACTGGAATGAGCTCTCTGTTTTGTTCCTTAAGGAATATGCCTATAATGCTGAGATGGATGTGGGCATGAGGGATCTAGAAACAACTGCGCAAAAAGCAGATGAGCCTTTTGCAGAATACCTAATGAGGTGGAGGTCTAAACTGTCACAGATAAAGAATAAACCAGACTCTGAGGAGCAAATTAAGTTATTCATCAAGGGCACTGTTGACGCTTGATTTTTGCCCCCGAAAAATAACCAATGATGATCAATGCTCAACGCTTGAAATATCTAGAATCTTACTCGGTCCGACTACTTTCTCCTCGAAATTTTAAAGGATTTAATTTCTCGTGCATTTTAAGAAATTTCTTAAATTTTTCCTCTTTTCTTTTTACAAAAAAAAAAGATTTAAACAAATAATTTTTAAATATCAATTTTAAAAATTATTTCAT